>JAHWFP010098937.1:0-11155 GCA_023313725.1 Lithobius niger | reverse complement strand
GGGGGGGGGGGGGCTGTAACTAAAGACTGGTGCATTTCCGGACCCATGTTTATAGGACTTTTTCTTCTTATCTTTGATCACACAGCGGACCCTCAAAATATTTGACACCAATTTCCGAACACCCTGTATATACAGGGTGGGGCAGAAAGGACGGAACACCCTTGGCAATCAAAGATGGTTAATGTTAGGATAATGAAAATTCGCATGGTATGTAGACGAACGGGGAGCCAACTAACCATGAATCGATCACTGACCTTGACGCATATTTTCAAGGTCATCGTGATGCTAACTTTTTAACTATGCTTCGTAGAACCCCAGTGTAAATTAGAAACTTGTAGACAGTGTCAAGGCATGGCCAATGCAAAAAAACAGAACGAAATTCGGTACGTTAGTTTAGGAGTTACGGGCATTACAAGAATCATTCTGTTGTGCTGGCCGAGTGGCTTTCCTGCCAAACAGTTCTGTCAGGCTCTTTCGTACACGATGCATTGTATTGGTAGGTAATGGTGTTGGCAGCATACGCAAATTGGCATAATTCATTAACCGTGATCAGCTCTGAAACAAAATCAGAAATGTTAACCTGTGGGAGGAACAACATTAGTTTCATTTCTAGACGACCACGGTGACTAAACTATGCCAACTTGCATAAGATGCTGTAGTTTGCAGCACCATTCTGTTTATACGTGTAATGTAGCAGGTTGTGTTAGTGTCGAGTCATCAGTGTGTCAGTTGCTGTTTGTTTCCAAGCATGCTTCATGTACTTTGAGGACCACTGGACTTAATTTTACACTCACTGTTTGGCAGGAAAGCCACTCGGTCAGCACAACAAAATGATGCTTGCAATTTTCGTAACTCCTAAACTAGCGTACCAAATTTCGTTCTGTTTTTTGCAATGGCCATGCCTTGCCAATGTATACAAGTTTCTAATTTAAACTTGAGTTCTACGAAGCATAGTTAAAAAGTTAGCATCACGGTGACGTTGAAAATATGCGTCAAGGTCAGTGATCAATTAATGGTTAGTTGGCCCCCCGTTCACCTACATACCATGCAAAGTTTCATTATCCTAACATTAACCATCTTTGATTGCTAAGGGTGTTCCGTCCTTTCTGCCCCACCCTGTATATATATAGTCTGTTTTTGGTCACAGCATGTTTACATCTCACCGCTTTTTTTTTAGTAAAAAATTGTGACTCGTATGCTAGTAAAAAAAAACCACTCATCATAGCATTGTGCCTTCATATTTGTATTGCAAATTGTGTAAAAATTCTTTCCTTGTCGTCAGCAATACTGAAATGGTGTCTAATGAAGGCTGTATTGGTACCAGTTTTCCATCCAGTGTTGACACTGATGCGGTACCAAACAAATATTAAGTTCTAATACAAATACTGAAAAATACACGTATCTTGTAGGGGCGTAAACATGATAAACATGAAGGCAATAATCTTTTCTCCCCCAACTAGTAATTAGTATTTGCATATCTCAATATTTCGTCCTACGAGGGTTTAAAAATACCTGAGAAAGTCCAAGTGCCACAGTACAAAGTATGGTGGTATGCAACTACTAAACAATAGTTGTTTGAGAATAACTGCTTTCATTTTTATCAATACCGATACTGATAATAGAATCCCAAGAAAGATTACTTTTTATTATCAAAGAATGGCTATTTAAAAATATATGCCATTGGTTCTCAGAATTAAATATTTCCTTAGTGAACGATAAAAATGCAAGAAATGGTGCACAAATTTATACGAATTGTAGAAGTTTGTACAGTAGTGTAAAGAAAGACTACTACAGAGAAACACTGACCACAAAATTGATCAATCGCTGTATTTACTGCCGCACCACTAGTAGGGATGTGCGATACTCGAAAAATTTGAGTCGATCCGAGTATGAAACTTGTACTCGAACTCGGCTCGCTGCTCGAGTCCATACTCAAAAAACTAGAATCCGGCAAAAATGTGATAACTTTGCCAATTTTTTACGGATTTTGACATTCCAAATTCCAATGTACCAAATCGATCGTCTCGACGAGAGCTTTCCAGTGGTACAGATTAAAAGTCAATAACTGAAACTATTATCAAGTTGCATCCTTAAAACTGGAAAACCATGACCCACAGAGTCAGTTAAGCACCATCTTTGTTCTTATTATCTTAACAAATTAAAGAGAAACTTGCGAACAAAATATTTCCATCAAATACTCGAACTTGGCTCGACACTCGAATCTTCTACTGCAAACTCGGCTCGTCTCGTCTCGGCTAGAATTAAAATTTTTCTACACGCACATCCCTAACCAGTACCTATGAACTTTAAAGGTCATGGTTAAGGTACAGTACTGTGATATTGGCTGCAGTACTATTATGGGAGTCGATACCACATTAGCAATGGAAGCTAAGTACGCTTCGGTTGTGCCAGCTTTGTATAAGGCTATAGTGGGTAATGCATTACAAATGAAGTATTCAGGTTTGTGAATTTGTGTAAATTGTAAATATAGTGTTTATTGTTCTAAAGTGTTAAAAGATTTTCTGCATCCATGATAAGTAGGTCTTTCATTGAACGGTCATCATTCTTAGTAGCGGTGCAGCACTGATTAACATTACCAATTTGTCTACCATACACGGTCAACAGTGCTACCTCGATTGAAAACTATCATTAAGTGACCAAAAAAAAAACATGGAAGCTGTAAAATTGCAACTGTACTTTGCTTGTTTTTAGTACTAAAAGTGTTTTATCATTAAGGGTCAGTGTGACGTTTGCACTGAAATCTTGTGTGGATTCTCACAGGTGTACTGCTGTACCAAAAATGCAACAGTCGGAATACGGTGCATTGTTAAAATAGTGTGGAAAAAAGGCACCAAAATTATAACAATAGTTCATTTAGTACTTTTGTTGTAGGCTCAAGCAGTGCAACAATCAGTTACAGATCAACAATGGTAAAATTGAAATTCTAAAATATACACAAAAGTTTTTTTTTCACTTTTTTGTAACGCAGCACCATAACTTACTCCAGTTACTTCAAACTCAAATTTTCGAATGCCTATACTGGCATTCATCATCAGACATTCGTCAAATGGCAGTATAAGCATTCGAAAATTTGCTAGTTCGAAATAACTGGAACACTTATGGTGCTGCATTACAAAAAGTAAGTGAAAATTAACGAAAACCAAAGTAAATCGTCTGTACCATCGGTATTTGAAATGCAAAAAAAGCCAAATTTGCATAACCTTGATGCTACAACCAGAGATTGTTTATATTTACATTTCTACTTGGATAGCATGTTAACTACAAAGTTTTTGAAGATTTTTTTTTTATCAAATAAGTTGTGAAACATGCAGTAGGCTTAAAACGTGGGGGAGGGGGAAACCAATACATTTTTTTGCATTAAAACTATATCAATAAACAGTTTTAAATACCGAAAAATTGGTCGACTCAGCATTTCTACTTTGGTTCAAGTTCATGACTTATACTCACAGTTGAAGATCTTCGACTTTTGGTTTTGCGTGATCAAACTGTGAGTATAAGTCATCAATAAACACATTTTTCGATAAAATTTGTTATTATTTAAAAATCGGGTGTTAGCTACAGCACTATAATGCCAGATACCGCCTCATTTATCAGGGACGGAGAAAACCGAGTATCGGGGTACTAAGCTTGGTACCGGCACCGGCTGAAAAATGTCTGGTACCGCCCAACACTACTGAAATCAGAATTATTTTATCCAGCAAGAACCAAGCAAAGAATTGTCCACTCTCTAAAACGGTCATAGTTTGCTGCAAGGTTATGGGGAATAGTATAATTTTGGTGTGCGTCTTATGGTTAGGCCGTGCAAAGTTAATTGTTTGGTTTACATGCGCGTGCGGGTGCCTTAAATTATCGCGGATCAAGTTTTTTTATCTCAATCTTGGTCCGCTTGCTAAAATTCATATTTTTGCCAAATTTTGACCGTTTTTGACGTTCCAGTACAGCACACCATTTTAACCGGCTCAAAACGAACTTTCCAATGGTGTTAATTTCAAGCCTCTAACTCAAACCACTAAGAAGTTATTTGGCAAAAACTAAAATATTTTTAATACTAAACAACATAAATACCATATTAGCAGAATATTATACTTTTTTAGGCTGCCTGCATACCCTTTTAGCTTTGAATTAGGTATATGACAAATAAATGTGGGCAGTTAAATAAAATAAAATGCCTGGTTGCCTGGTGCTTCAATTTTCAACCTTGCCCGTAAACCAAACAATTTTTTTTTCATGGCCTTAAATACAATACTTCACACTAACATACTAAATCGTAGCAGACGATGTGGGTGTAAAGAGGCCGATACTTTGTCAAAAGTGGCTGAGGAAGATGGCAGTTTGCCATTGAAAATTCGCAAGACATTGAAGGTGTCTTCGTTGCGAAGTTTAGCGGTAATATTCTCTATAATTCTCAGAATTGTGACTCAAATTTGACGAACTTTCACAGTAATATGACGAGCGTTGTTTTCACCATAAAGAACATTTCATATCTGCTAGTTGCTATGATATGTTGAAACCTATTTGCTCAAAATTAAGCAGTAAACAATTTTCACGTGAACGTAACTTTATATATAAAGTCATGGGACTAACAGCTTAGCAATCTTCTGACTGGTTTAATAAATGTTACCAGGTTTTGCAAGTTGGATTACCCATTATCATTCGAGACGAGCATTTCAGAAAGGCTGTGGGTTGGCAGTTAAAATAGGGCAAAAGTAATAAGAAGAATGGTAACAATTTGAGACATTCTTCCTAAAAATCTATGGAGAAAAAGAAGTTGATTAAGTACACTGCTGTGATACATCTGCCGTCCATTTTTCCTTTGTTGTG
This sequence comes from Lithobius niger, assembly GCA_023313725.1. Taxonomy (NCBI): domain Eukaryota; kingdom Metazoa; phylum Arthropoda; class Chilopoda; order Lithobiomorpha; family Lithobiidae; genus Lithobius; species Lithobius niger. Next base: position 6,313 of record JAHWFP010098937.1, on the reverse strand, counting down.
AGGTAACGGCTTTATAGTTTTATAGGTATTTTACAGTTAAGTTAGTCCAGTGTGTGCGCTAAAAATTGAGACGCAAGCTTTATAAATGTTTTATTTTTAATATTAGAATTGAGTTCTGCAACCAATTCTCTCACACTTTTTTTTTAATTCTACCTTTTTCTTTGTAATTGACTACATTAAATATGCTTCTGCCATGTTGGCTTTCTTGTATAACAGATTTGCTGCAGTTTGTCAAGGTTTTATTGTAACCTGCGTACAGACAAACAAATCAAAATGTGCAAAAGTAATAGTGACGCTCTTGTCACCTTTGTTAGGCTATGACATTTCACTAAGTTGAAGTAAAGAGTAGTCTCCAACAATAGTAGCTGAAGGAATTGTGTATTGTTATGTATTTGTTATAGTTTTTATACCTTTGAGTTATTGGATTGTGTGAATTGACCACACTGTGATTAGATGAGACTTAATTAAAGTGTGTGTAAAAAAAAGTTCAGAAAAATTGGTGTCTCACGAGACTGATCGCTCATTTGATTTTGAAAATACGATAAAGAATTTTATTTTCAGAAATTATTGAATCAATTGCCGTGACGAAAAAAGTGTAAAAAAGAATGTTAAAGGTACAGTCATGTCTTTCTCTTATGCATTGATGTGTCATACTGGTGACTAATTTGTATTAGTGGATTTGTGTGTTGGTAACATTCTGTCTTCAAACTAAAGGAATAAACAGCCGTGTCACTGATTGATGTGTATCATATTGGTGATTAATTTGGTAACACTTCTCAAGTAATGGGTTCATTGGTTGGTAAAATTCTGATACTAGAGGGATAAATTAGCATTCTGTGGTGGTTTCCACTTAAAATATTCCATTTTTAGACCACCTACGACCCCTATTATTTACTAAGTAAATAAATGAGTTTGTACAAGTTTTAATTTGAAACGCCAGGAACAAGAACTGACACTGTTTTCCTCATCCTTTGATGAGAGGGAGGAATCAAACGGGTTTCCTTTTTTCAAAATAATTGTATGTTTGCTGGCAAAAAAATGGAAATAGTTAGGTGATGTTATTTTACAACAAAAAAAAAATTGAAAATGGTCTATTGTGCAGGAACCCTGGAATAATAATGGAATGGAAACTGGGTAAATTAAGCCTGTCAGTGATATTGTACTAGTTTCCTATTTTTTTTCTACCTGCTGTGCAGAAGATCCGTTTCAAAGCGATGCTTGTAACGTCTACAACTGTAGCAATCCAATAAAATTTCACCAAGTTTATTTTAAACACAAAAGGGGTTTATTCATTTGGGTTGTTTTTTCCTCCAATGCGGGGAGTTTCAAATCTAGACGGAACTAAAGGGCCACAAAGAAGGGTTGATGGTTGTCATACAAAAGTGAAGGTTATCAGGCTTTTTATTTTATTGTTAGAGCAGAATTATCACGCAAACCAAATAAACAAGTATCTTACTATAAACTGACAAGTTTTCAGTGGCACCTTGCAGCCACCTTCATCAGGCAAGAAACTGTGAGGCTTACCCGCTCCATCAAACTTCTGACCTCAGAGTCAGAAGTTCGTTATATAGTGTAGCAATTACAGGAATTACAGTTTCATGCCTGATGAAGATGGTTGCAAGTTTAGTGAAATACTCGTTTTATTTGGTTTTCGTGATGAACTTTTGTTAGTATTATTTAACATAATCCAATAAAATCACACGGTTTTGGTTGGTGAGTTGTTTTATTGTATGAACAAAAATCACATAAAATGCGTTTTTCCATACTCGTCCTACATGGCATCAACATCCGAATTGTATGAAAGTGGTGAAAGGCCCCTCATTTGTTCTTGAGGACTAAACTTTCCGCTGAGTTGCAGGCTTTGACTAGCAGTTTTAGTACTACCGATTTCCACAATCTCAACACTATCCAAATCAGATTTGCTGCTGGAACTGTCGATGTCCAATTGAGTGTGATATTTGGAAGAAACAAAGGCCCAGTCTTCTCCTTTGATGGGTGAGTCGGGAGATAAATCATTCCTGTGGGGGAATAAATGGGTAGACGCCGATCACAGTGGTGTTGAATCAACAAATGATAAAATTAATACACTTTACCATCAGTTTAGACTTTAGAACACAATCCAGTGTTCTTTCTGAATTTTCAGAGAAAGCCGTTCTCCTTCTATGGGAAGGAACTAAACAACGGCGATTATAAAAGAAGTTATATGCTGAAGGGCTTGTGCTTCAACATAGGCTTGTGAAGTGTACTAATTTTACTCATTATGGATAAAATTAAATTGGGTTAGAATGAATATCAATGGGGACATTTTTTTACTGTAAGCAAACTTTGTAGCAGTACTGTGCCATGAGTATGCCTAGTCAACACAGCCATAAGCTCACCCTTTCCTTAATGTCAATAGTATGCAGACAAGTAAATGTAATATGTGAGTACTGTCTAAGCATTATCTTAATGGCACCTCTGTTTCAACAGGCCTTCCATTTATTGACCATGAAGTTTGCATAAAAAACCATGAAGATTAATTACCACTAGGCATACACAAACCTGTATGTCGCTGTACGAGTTGTATACAGCTCTTGCCTAAAAAATTGTTCTAACCCAACCTGACCAAACCTATCCTAACCATTAATATTCAGCAACAACACTGACTTCTAATTAAGTCCGCGAACTTACCTCAAACCCACTTAGTTTTTAGTTTTAGAAAGAAATTTTGACAAGCCTTAAGTCAGCCGAAGCAATTAATGCTTGTATGGCTGAACCGGCTTAATTTTGAACAATACCAGATTTTTAGAGAAGAAGAAATATCTGGTAAAGGGAGGTGCCAGCCCAGGGATTCGATCCGGGAAACCTCCGATCATCGTAGGGGCCGAAACATTGTCCAGAATTAGCCAGAATACATCCCATAGCCGCTGAAGAAGCATGCTAGCCTCTCACGCTACCCTCCAAGGATTCGACCAGATCCGCAAACCTCCAGCAACCAGGCTGAGCTCTCTCACAACTCAGCCACGATGACCACTTGCAAGCACCTTACTGAAACAACCTACTCTCGTCATTATAACTCCTGAACCGTAATTGGTTAATATGCATGCTCGAAATAAGGGCGTCACCTGTCACCTTACACTAAGTTGAAATTCCAGCGATCTGAATGGGGTTGTTGACAGAAGTACCCTACAAGTTAAACTTTTGCAAACCCCCCTGAAAATTAGAATTGCTTCATAAAATTTCATGTGAAGGGTTTCCATAGAATCAGTAGATTCAAATGTTTTTTTAGATTTCAAATCAAACTTTTCAAATCAAAACTGCGTGAATCACGGCTTAGTCGTTCTTGCATACAGTAATTCGCAAAGTTTAAAAAAGAGACTGAAATCGGTTTTTTTTATGCAACACTTTTTAAAAACTTTTTAGTTAGTTGAAAAATGCTAAGGTTTGATATATTTATTTTTACTACTTGTCTGTGCTAAGATTTGCGCCCAAAGAATTATTTTTCAATTTTACATACTGTTTGTTTGCACGCTTTGCTGCTAATATTGTCACCCATTTTATAATTGTAAGCTTTTGTAAACTAAAAACTGGTGAATTAAAAAAAAAGGCTTTCGCTTGTCAAAAAAAAAATAATAATAAATCTGAACAAAAAAATGTAAGGCATGATACATTGTTAACACTAAGTAAGCGACGCCCGATGTTGGTATTGCAACACTATGCCACCCTTTTAAAATTACCGTACTGAAACAATAGTATACGAGATTTTGGAGCGCAACTGTCTCGTGTGCCTCATATGTCCGGTGGTGGCCGAGGTCAGGCTAGAACCTGGAATGGGTTCGAGCTTGCCCTCGACCAACCCAGCCATTTTTGAGGAGGTTAGGGGCCTGCAATGTCTCGTACTCATTGTTGACTGTAGCATGTAAAAGATATTAGGAATTTGCGATAGGAAAGTATACAAACTATTTTTTTTAATAGCGATTGATACTTAGAATTTAAAATAAATTATGATCAACAAATACGTTTGTTAACGTACGTACAGAGGTGTTTTGTTGTGGCTTCCGGAACTGTCTGACGAACAAGCAAGTTCTGCTTGGAACAGCAATGGAGTCTGGGGTGCGAAGGAAGCTGGCACTCTGTGTGATACAAAAGAAATTAAATAGCATCATGATATTTGAAACGATCGCAATGACTCAGCTGATGATATAATAAAGGTATTTGCGTTTGTTATAAAATTTAATTCAGAATATATCTTGTAATTACTTTACCTACACAATTTCTGCCCTGTGATCAACTTATGATTTCTTCTTAGTCCTTTGCGAGTGACTTTAGAATTTTTTGGGCCATATATGAAGAAAAAATACCAAAAGTACATTGAAGAGCTCACCTTAGTTTTCACATGAGACCGAGACGGGCACAGTTGATGACAGAACGAGTTAATGTTGAGTCTAGTGTTGTCTCCAATAAAAGCAAAAGTAGTTGAACCTACTTGACCTTCTCTAGATGCAGTGCTGCAAACTCCATCCACATCGTTTCATACTGACCTTTCACATGAATGATGAACTAACACAAAGGTCAAACAAAGCAAAACGACAGGAGTAACCCCAAGCCCCAAAAGGGGCAACACGAAAAACAGCCGTTATTCACAAGTTGCAAGAACTGCAGAGAACTACTCTTGTTGAGTCTGCACAGAAACCAAGTTTAGTCTTTTGTGTACGAGAAGAGACCTAGATCACCCTGTGTCAGTCTCGCCTCGTGTCATCTTCTGTAAAATACTAGCTCTCCATCAGCACTTTAAATGTACTTACACAACTCTTAACATTGTTGTAGCCTTTCATAACCAACTGCAACAATTAGGCCAAACATGCAATTGATTCTGATAAATGCACACTGGATTATGCACTCATTCTGTCCGTGCATTTAATTCTGATAAATGCACGGCAAATCGTGCATTTATTTTTATATAAGCACAGAAAAGTCGCTGGTGACTACATGGAAACTGTAAAAAAAAATACGGAAAACAAAGAAAAAAAAGATTTTCTGCTAGGAAGTCGGTCATTATTTCAGGTTAGGTTAAACAGCCTTTATTTACAACAACCTACATTTGTAATAATTACGCTAATATTATTATACTATTAATATCAACATTCTTCAGTTTACATGTTATGTCGAGCACGCACACTGACTTTGAGAAGGTTTCTGTTGGATGATTTCGAACTACAGTGCAACTCAAATACATTCGACTTAAGCCGGTTTACCGCATTGTTACCGAATGACGTAGTTTAACTGGAAGATTTGAGCTATGTAAAATAACATTATTCAGCTCTAAATTAGTTTAAAATACCCCTGCTCTTTAGCCCCCGAGTACCATAAACAGAAAAGACACTAGAAAGTCCACCTGTGCAACCATAGTTCACTTTGCTTTGTAATAAATACTTCCTTTTACTATTGCACTTTATTGCAGCCTTTGTGTAATGGTTTCAGGTATTTGTAGCTGAGTATACGTAGTAAACATTATTTTTTTTTTTAATTTCCGTGGATTGGTGGAGTTCCAGTTCTGTCCATGTAATGCTATTCTGTAAGGCTGTACCGATCAGCATTTTTTCTGCCGAACAGATTCAGATCCGATCAACCATAAATTGATTGGTGTGCCGATCGCTACAGATTTTTAACCATTTTTTTCTGGCTTACACAAACTTGTAGGCTAACAAATTTGTAGGCTAATGCAAACATTGGAATACATTTTTTTTACCCAAATAAAAGTAAATATTTTTCGTTATTAACCTTAGCCTACACAATGTAAAACATCTAGGCCTAGCCTAAATTAAAACAAAAGGTAACAAAACATGCGATGAATTGTCAAGGGCCTGGCAAAAATCGAAAATCTGTAGGTTTTTGTTCGCCGAACCGATTTTTACCGATCGGCTCAAAATCTGCCAAAATCTGTTCGGCTAAATCTGTTCAGTACAGCCTTACTATTCTGTAGTGACCGTAAATCTCTTAAAATTCAACTATATTATGATGCCGAGACATGCATTGAATTATAGTTTAGAAGAGAACTACTCTGTTCATGGAACTTACTGGTTGGCAGCAAAGTCTGTTCTTTCATCGATAAGTATTCTGACGTCGCTCCTCGGGGTTTGGAACGGTGATGTTCCAATACATGCATCTGCAAATTCGGGACTTTCAACCAATGTTAAGGGCGGCATGGGATCTCGAAAAAAGAGTGTTTCTGTTGGCACTGACGACGAATTCCGCGCAAAATTTGCTGGAGGGCAAATGGGACGAAGTGGCTGGTAAAACTGTTGACAGATGGTGAGTTGGATCGGTTGGCGCA
>JAHWFP010098917.1:0-16528 GCA_023313725.1 Lithobius niger | reverse complement strand
GCACTTGAAGACTGCAGTTTACACAAAAACTGCAGTTCTGTAATGGAAATGCAGTCAGTTCCAGTGTATAAGAACTTCAGTTGAAAACTACAGTTTTTCACACAAACTGTAGTTGTGTAGTGGAACCGCAGTTACAATCTACAATAACTGCGGTAAAGTGTAGTTTTCATGGGAAATACCGCAGTATTTCGTCGAGAAAACACTTATCAGTCGTAATGAACTCAGCCAATATACTCTGCAACAACCCATTGTAACCAACAACTACGTGCGCATACAGAAGTGAATATCAATTCTCCTCTTTTGCCTCTATGTAACAACCAAACACAATTAGGAATCACTGGAGAAACACTGACGTAGTTACGAAACACAGTGGTATTAAAGGACATGAGTGTACACTAATAAAAAAAAATTGTTTTCTTAAAGAAACGAAATTCACTGTAAATGATAGCAATGTTTTGTAGATTTCCTGGTGCACCTGTGTCATACTTGTGTCGCATTTGAAGGTCAAACACCCACTCATCATAAACGTAATAGTGAGCATCCAGTAAACGCAAACAACCTTTCTTTTCTGTATATGTGTAGAAACTAGTCACGCTTTGGTCACGTTGGGCATGGGCTGAGACGGTGTATGTCCGTTAGCTTGGTAACCCCAACAAGACCGCAACGAAAATGAGCACGTGCTTTCTTTACAGAGTGTGTATTTTTTATATTTTGTTCGTTTATTTTTAGGTGATCAGTGGAAGAAACGTAACGAAGCATTGACCGACGAATACTAATGGTAAAAAGCCTTAAAAAAATAAAGAGAGAAGGAAGAGCAAGCAATAAATAAACATTTTTTTTTAGATTTTTCTCAGATGATACATTTTTCCTTAGGAAAGTAATTTTGCGAAGTTTCTTTAAAGCAATTAACAGTTTTTTGTTTGCTAGTCTGCAGCTATTACGAAGGGCATTATACTGGCATTTTTTAGTGAGGGGTTGTGAGGAGCACATATTGGTGTAGTTTTGCCTTCATTTAATCTGTCTGTACGCCTGAAACCACTTTAGGACGATCGAACCAACTTACACGAAAATTTCTACATGAAAAGTTTGCCTAAATGTATCGATCAAACCCCAAACGCCGTTAAAATCGGAAGAGAATTATGGCACAATTACACAAAATTTGAAATTGCCAATGTTAGAAATGCACCAAAACGTAGCATTTTATTCTTGTTTCTTGTACATTGTGACCTTCTTTGAAAATCGATTTTAATGTTAGATTTAGAACTATTAGAATTAATATGACGTTAGATTTAATTCTAACATTAACACACAAGGCATTATAAATCGGATTAGGGGTGGTATGGTAGCATAGCACATAAATACAGATGCAAACCTATTTACGTTGCCTTTTGGACTTAAATGTCAGACTGCCTGAGAGGAAATCGCACCTATGACATTTGAGACCAAAGGCCGAAGTCTTACTGCTCAATCATACTGACACGGTCAAACGAAACCTCCGTAGGCAGCATTTAACACGCACACATATACTTATAATCAAATACATTACAAATCTGCACTGAAGAGACGCTTGTTTAAGCGTCACACACCAAATGAACAGAAAGAAACACACAAATAATTCGTGAAATAAAGTTATAAACATGACGGAATGCCAATAAGCTCGAAAAGTGATAAATAAACGGAGATGCAAACCTATTTATTTCATAACCTTATTTCACTATTCATTCGTGTGGTCCTTTCTGTTCACTTGGTGTGTGAAGTGCAAACAAGCGTACCTCCAGTGCAGATTTGAAATGTGTCTGATTATACGTAGATGTGTGTGTCACGGTTTGAACGTAACAATTATACACGGTGGGAAATAACGTTTTGCTAGGGGTCTGCAGGAAAAAGTAACACAATTAGGAAATTATGGAAATACCAAATGTTTACTACTATTGTGGTCACAAAAACGAAATTAAAAGTTAATATGTCCACAGTTTGCTTCTCTCACAGCACGAAGACGACCAGACTAGGAACTCAGAAAATTCACAAGCAAGTCCATATTCATTCCATATAACGGAGGACTTCTTCCAGATGTGTAAGGAGTGTTGCCCGCGTTTCACTATCATCATGGAGTCAACTGCATCTTCAGACTAGCCCCAAAATACTCCGCTACATTCAGGTCGGTGATACACCCGGCCATTCAGAACTACATTGGAGCGTTCATCTGTTTCACGGCCAAACGAATGAAGTGGGTCTTCAAGGAGGAAGGTCAAAGCTGGAACGTGGAGTATTTCAGGGAGGAAACCTTGACAGCCAAGATTATATGTCCTCAAGGATCCCTACAGGACCCTGGATGCAATGGAGGTCTGCGTTCTTCAACGACAAACACCTTACTTCAAGGCATATAAGTATATATGCACGTGTTAAATGCTGCCTATGGACGTTTCATTTTGGCCGTGTCAGTCTGGCTCAGCGGTAGAATCTCGGCCTTTGATTTCAAAGGTCCTGTGGTTCGATTCCCCGCTCAGGCAGTCTGACATATAAGTCCAAAAGACAACGTAAATAGGTTTGCATCTGTATTTAGTTGCTTCAAGGCATATGCTACGCAAGACCTTCTTTGGCGAAGTGGCATTGACTTCTTTGGAAGTTCTAAATGGCCGGATGCATCAGTGAATGCAGCGGAGCATTTTGGGGCTATTCTGAAGGACGCAGTTGAGTCCTTGATGATAGTTGAATGTGGACCGGACCACTATTCTTGAGCACACTCCTTGCACAGCTGGAACAAGTCCTCCGAGACATGGAATGGAATACGTACTTGTTTGTGAATCTTCTGAGATCCTAGCCTAATCATCTCCGTGCTGTGAGAGATGCAAATGGTGGAAATACAAATTTTTTATTTCGTTGTTGTAACCACAATAGTCGTAGAAATATTTGGTATTACCATAATTTCCTAATTGTTGCTACTGTTTCATGCAAACCCCTAGCAAACGGTTATTTCCACCCTGTATGTGACACGTGTAGTATGTGTGTGGCTGTAATGTTGTATTTTCCTTTGTTGAGTTTTTATTGTTTTTTTATTTTTTTTTTATTTTTTTAGTTAGAAACCATTCAAGGGTTTTGCTGTAAGTTTTGAGTAGGCTTTAGAGCAGGGAATAAAAAACTCCCTTTCCTTTAAAACCCCTCATCACGATGTCAACTCTTTTACCTTCATTTGATACAGCTTGCGCGTCGTTTTGAAAGAAAACCGAGTCTTTTCCCACTGTAAAAGAAGGCGATTGAAGCTTATTGGAATTGGGCTACGCAGAAGAGGTGCAGGAAGGTCAGGAAGAGGATGAAAGAGTGTACTATATTCCACATCAGGCGTGATTCGTGAACTAAGTATTACCACCAAACTACGGTGTTGCCTCATCACATAGGAAAGCTGAGAATTCACTAAATGAATGTTTGTGGAAAGGACAAAATTTCATTCCAGATATTGTCCATTTGTTGCTCGATTTTAGGATTAAAAAGATCCCCCTAACAGCAGTCAAGGAGAAAGATTTTTTTGCAAGTTAGCTTTTCGAAAATAGATCAAGTTTCAACCAGATTTCTTTGGGTTAATTCCGAACTGGACGATCGGTGACAAAGTAAAGCTGAAGACCTTTCGAATGACAAGTGTTGTTTGTAGCTAAATGTAGTTCCTACCTTTTGGTAGCAACTCTACATTTACACTTAGAACGGGAAGCAAAATATTATTCCATAGAGAGCTATAAGCTAGACCAAAATACGTACCTAGATGATCTGTCTGCTGGGATGGATTGTGAAAACAGTGCAAATCAAGTCAAAAAGAATATGCAGATAGTGTTACAACATGCAGGTATAAACATGAAGAAATGCTTTACAAATAGCAGTAAACTATTTTAGAAATGGAAAACTGAAGAAATCCAGCATTCTGGAGTGACTCTCAAGTGGATTAAAAGAGTCGACAAAAATAGAAAACCTTTGTGCAAAACCGAGTTAAATAAGCCCAACCTTGAAGATTGGCGTTACTATGTAACAGAAGAAAACCCAGCGGGCCTTGTATAAAGTGGGGGGGGGGGACTTTAACGAAGTTGAGGAATTACAGTCGTTGGTGAAAGGGTCCTAAATAGCTAAGGAAAAGTTACGAAGCATGGCCACAAGAAATTGAAGAAATGCGAAATACGATAGAAGGGCCGTTTAAAGATGAGAAAAAAAATAACCGCGGAATGATTTAAAGCGTTATAGTCAACTAGAAAAGGCTATAAGAGTAACAGAATGGGTTTTACGAGCTAAAGCAACTTTCGAACGAAAGATTATCAAAAAATCAACACTTTTAACAGTGCTGAATTAAACGTTGCTCTATTATTCTTGATTAAACGACCCCTGAAATCACTACATGAAATTGGTGACCTAGAGACGGTTGTGCCAAACAAAAAAATGTCCAAAATAGCACATCTTAACCCATACTTGGACTAATTCTGAATTGTTTGAATGGGAGGAAGATTACAAGAATCTAGGTTGTCGGACAGTGAAACACATTCAACTGTTTTACCGAACAAATGGTTGGTCAACTTTTTGGTCGTCGAATGTCATGAAGAGGTTTTTCAAGGTGGTTCATACCTTAGCAAAACTTCGAGAAAACTATTGCCAAGGACCGGCAGTTTGTGAAGAAAACCTTAAATAATTGTTATGTCTGTCGCGGACTAAAAATGAAACCATATAAACATATTGAAGTCGAGTCGCACAAAGGAAGGTTAACACCTACAAGACCATTTTTATCTGTGGAATAGATTTTGCGGGTTCCCTCTTAGTCACTGCTAGAAAGAATCATGTTAAATCTTACATAACATTATTTTCATGTGCTATCACAAGAGCTAAACATTTAGAGCTTGTTTCAGACTTAACAACTAAAGCTTTTTTACGTGAATTTCGTCGATTTTTCGCTAGATGAGGAGTCAGTGGTCAATATTTTTCGGACAATGCCAAAACATTTAAGAGATCTAACGTCGAATTAGCATGGATTTGGGATTTGGTCGGTGACCCACTGGTGTGCGAATTTTCCACAAAACAACGACCTGAGTGGAAATTTATACCCACCAAAGCACCTAAGTGTGGAGGATTTTGGAAAATAATAGTTCAGACAGTAAAACGATGCTTGAGGAAGGGGTTTGGAAAAAACACATAATTCTCGTGATGAATTAGCGACAATTGAAATTGAAGCCATTTTGAATCAACGGCCGATTTCCTACATGCCAGATGACCCTCAATTTGAAGATCCTTTAACACCGGAGCATTTCTTGAATGTCAACCCGAATCCATTGAATCTTGTGGGGAGGGTGAAGTCGTTGGACGAATTAAAGATACCCCCTGATTTCACACGAAATGGGAGACATCGTCATGATTGTTGGAGGTTCTCTGGCAACGGTGGAAAAGCGAATACTTGATAGATTTAAGAAGTGTACAACAGAAAGAAATTTAGGTGAAGAAGCAAGACTTAAGCCAGATGATGTTCTAGTGCACAACCAACGACTGCCCAGGCTCGAGTTACAAAGGTGTAACTGGACCGAGGTGGGAAAATACGAAGTTGTTTAATGACTGTCGACTAGTCCAGCTTATTTAGCTGTTAGAGCACAGAAATTAAAATGCATGGATGTCAACGTTTTTTGGTTAAATAGAAGTTATCGGAGTTGGGAGTGTCAGGAATTGTCGAAGGCAACAACCGTGTAGTTTGTGTGTGTGGCTGAAACGCTGTATTTTCCTTTGCTGAGTTTTCATTGTTGTTTTTTTTTCGTTAGAAACTATTCAGGGGTTTTGCTGTAAGTTTTGAGTAAGCTTTAGAGCATGGAACAAAACTTTCCCTTTTTCTTAAAACCTTCAATACGCTGTCAACTGTTTGCCTTTTTTCATGGACGTTTCCTTTTGGCCGTATCATTATGAACTGAATGGTAGGACTTCTGCTTTTGGTCTCAAAAGTCGTGGGTTCAATTCCCACTTATACAGTCTGACATCTAAGTCCAAAAGACCACGTACACAGATTTTCATCTGTATTTATTTATCACTTTTCGAACTATTTGGCTTTCCATTATGTTTGTAGCATAACACGTTATATTTCTCATTCCATAACTGTCCAGAAATCGAAATTGTCAAAGTCTAAAGCCGTAAACGAAGCTCCCCATTAAGCCGAAATTTTGTGAAGTATGGTTGAATGTATTACAAGAGACGTTAATATGATAACGGATTATGCTGTTATATTGATTATTAACAGATATATCGGCTATTAGAATCGGGACACTGAAAAAATGACTAGGTGCACATCGAATATCTCTCGTTTTTGCCTGCATGGTTCGTGCACCTTGCCGATACACAAGAGCTAAACCGAGCCCGAACATGGCGTCTAGTTCTACTTCGTTTCGAAAGCGTGGTGAAACTTTGCACAGTCAATATAGGAAGATAGATTTAAATGTCATTAAGTATTTCGAAATTAGGAATAGTAAACGTGAAGAGTTAAAAACTAAGACAAGCTAGAAAGGGTTCAGTGGCTGCTTCGTTACACAGCCTGGCTCTTTCTATACGTCAATAATACGTCGTATTGTTGTAGATATGCATGCACATAAATAGTTTCCTACTGTTAATAAAGTGTTGGCAAAGGTAAAGAGACGCTTTGGGTTTGCTGGAAAATGCACAATGCAAAATTCTTGAAACAATTGGGTTTTAAGTACAAGTGAGTCGTCGGGATAAGCTTCACACCATGTATGCTCAAGCCAGAACTATATGAAATTATAAATCTTCACAAAGAAAGTGAGGTACGATACGTCATTGAGGGATTAGCAACAGTACAAGGCCACACCGTTCTACGTCAACCGCCATATCACTGTGACCTAAATCCAATAGAGTTGATTTAGGCTCAGATTAAAGGCTATGTTGCCCGTAACAGCCCAACCTTTAAAACTGGTGATTGATTGATTCATTCACCGAGCCTTGGCCCGAAGCCATGCACCCGGATACAGCAGAACAAACATCAAATAATAAAGGAACGAAAAAGAAACAAGATTACAAACGCAACCATCTAACCAAAATAACATCTAATGCCAGTCCATTCCAGTCTAGTCCAGTCTCACTCCACTGCGCACAATGCACTCTGCAACACTCACAGTAGACATCCTCCCTTTCCCTTCTTGTTCTAGGCAGAGTGGCCCACTACACTGCACACAAAGTACACGGCTAGCCTGCCTACAAGAAACTACCACCAAATTAGCACAACCCACTCCACAGACTACAAGGCACACTGCAAGTAATTGGCTTGCAACATGCAATAGACTCGTAACAGACAACTATATTCCACTCCACTGTGCACAAACCAATCCTAACTCAAGGCACCTATCCTAGAGAACCATCGGTGCAAACCACCGCAGCTTTTTCACCGCAAAACACCAAGAAGAGTTGTTGGGAGACACGGGAGTCACCGGGAGGTATGCTACAACTTAATTTTATTTACAGAGCAAAAATTCGCAACAGCACGTAGTCTAACCGCAGAATGCACACCAACTACAGACAGTAGGTCGTCCACTGACCCTGACTTACTCCACCGAGCTAAAGGCTGCTGCTGATGTGCATACTACTTGCAGAAAAACAGAAGGTGTTCCAGGGTGCCCTCAACACAGCAGACTGTGCAAATTGGTGATCTATCCACCCCAGCCTATACTGATGCACCGGCAGCAACAACTGCCCAGTACTCAGTCTTGTGAAAAGCCTGGCGAACCAGTTTGGAAGGCCATCAAGGCCAGCACGTATACTGCACACAGGGTGTATGGAGTACAGAGCTCTCCCAGTCATAGCCCCGCTCCCCTTATCACACCACCTGCGCACAAATCATGCCGTGGCTGCAGTCTTCTTCACTCTAACTGATAACAGAGGGGAAACACTTCTGGGAGAGTCACGTTCAACGGCCTTAGCTTAACCATCATCAAGCTCACTCCCTACATCCCCATTGTGGCCACGAACCCATTTTAGTGCAACCAAGGACTTGCATGTAGCAACCCACAACTTCCAACAGATGGAAAAGAGCAAAGGAACACTCACTGCAAGCAATTCAAAACGTTGCCACACTGTACACAAGCTGAAAAAGAGTCCGTGATTGATGGCAACTCTTGGTCAATGGCCACATTGAGGGCAACCGAAATTGCAACTAACTCATACACACTGCTAGAGTCAACGCCAATGAGACCACGCTTCACTTGCAATTTGAGGAACGGGGCTGCATTACCAACACCCCCAGACCTGGACCGAGCCACAAATAGCGCATCACAGTATACGTTGCAGTCAGTGTGATGCTGGCTGAATGCCTCTAACAGCAGCGGGCACCAGATCCACGGGCCCGGTGGCCAAACATATTTCACACCCTGGAGTGATAAGTGAGACATCGACAGAATCAAAGAGGCACCCTTCCCAGCAGACCCCAACATTGATTGGATGTTATCACCAACAGTACAGTAATCTGCTATAATTATCCCCAGCGGGTCACTATCGATTCTACTGAAGGCTTGCATGCAATGTGAGACCAACAATTCGCTTGCTCTTAAATGCAGAGGCATATCCCCACACTCAACCCACAAGAATAGAACGGGAGTGGATACCATGCAGGCACCCTGTGATAGCACAAAGGTAGTCATTTACAACGACCTGGAGAGAACAAACGTAAGGTATTGCAGAGCAGAGGAACGGTAGAAGGTAGTCAAAGACTGACCAAACAAACCCTCTGTAGGCTGCCATGAGTGCCCCTCTCCACGTTGTTTTTTATCGAGCAAGAACTCTCAGGACAGAGGAGCGGGCACGTATCCTCTCCCATAACAGGCGTAAGTCAGTATTCGAGTATGAACACCTGTCCAAGACGACACCTAAATACTTGACAGAGGACTTTAACACCACAGTGATGCCACCAACAGTAATCTGGACTGTCGCTTCTTGTCGAGCTAGAATCCGAGAGAAGATGACAATTTTCATCTTCGCAGGAGCTAGCTGAAGACCCCTCATGCTCAGCTTTGCTGTGATGTCGTCCAAGGGAGCTTAGACGTAGCTAATTGTTGACACATTATCATGACCAACAAACCACATCGCAACATCGTCAGCATAGCAGACGATGTTGGCAGAGGTACACATTTTCTGCAGAACATCATTGATTGCAACAGAGAAACGCCTAGGGGACAGGCAACTAGCGTGCGGGATACCACGATCAGAATTGGTGTCAAAAGACCAATGGCCACTAACTTTCGTGACATAATGTCTCATCCCTAAAGAGCAGTCATGGCATCAACTAGATTTTCCCTAATGCCCATCTTGCATTAGGCCGCATGAACCCAGTCAGCTCTTACTGTGTCATACGCCACCTTTATGTCGAGAAACACTGCTACTACCACTTTCCCGTGCACCCAAGCTTCCCTGATTCCAGACAACAGAAACAGTACGGCGTCCTGAGCACTTCTATTCTCACGGTTTGGAATATCAAACTGGATGGAGGAAAGGGAGTTGTGATATTCCAAATGACACACAAGTCTTTTAATGAGCATGTGCTCGTAGACCTTATGTTAACTCGAAAGAAGGGCGATTGGTCTGTAATTAACAAGCAGGATATGTCAGAGCCCGTCTTATGCACCGGAACCAAGATGGTGACGTGCTATGACGGTGGAATTGGGGTGCCATCGAAGAGCCCCTGAAAAAGTTGCATCAAGTTTGCACACACCGCATCCAAAAGCTTGAACAAATCCTGGTAGGAGACGTCATCGACTCCTGGTTCACTCAATAAAAGGAGCGTCAGTAGCTTGAGTGGATGCAAAGCAGAAGGCACTCTGCGGCAGAAGACCAGAAGGGAGGGCATACAGGCTCGCAACTTCTTATTAAAAACTTCTGCCTTATCCTCTCCCCACAAGACAACTCTGTCCGCCAGCTGTGAGCTCTATATCCACGTCACTAGAACCTTACGATCCTGGGCACGAAAAAAGTGCCAAGCAGAAGCGAGTGTCCTGGAGGTCCTTTCAACACTTTCACATAAGCGGTTCCCATAATTGTCTTTCTCATTTCTTAAAAGAAACGACGACTCCTTAGCTGTGGCCCTGTAAACCAGCCAACGTTCATCGCACAGCAAGCGTGTCCAGGCACGATATGCCTGGCACCTATCACGCACAGCCAGAGAGCAACTCTTAGTCCACCACACAAGAGCATTTTTCGGTTGAGGGACTTCACAATACAAGCTTCTTCTCTCAGTGTGTGTATTAACCCAGTCAGAGAAACTGCCATTGCAGGTTTATGCCTGAACTTGACACACTTCATCTTATTGCTACCTAATGGATACATGATGACCGCAAAGTGGTAACTGCCCCTCAGGTCAACAGAAACGTGGAACTCAAACAGATCCGACAGACTTGGGGAACAAAGAAATAAGTCCAGGACTGACTCGTGAACAGTTCCGCCGTGCCACCTAATGAACGTTGGTGTATCATCCTGCAGTACCTTAAATCCTAGCGTACTGGCAGCTTCAGCTAAACGTCGCCCTTTTCTACTGTTGTGATGAGCAATCGTGGTGATGAGCATTGAAGTCCCCCAATATTGAATGGCATTGAGAACTGTCTGGATCACGCTATCCAACCATGCAAGGACAGGTTGCCAGTGGCGTGAATGGATACAATGCTTACCCACTGATCGAACATCAATACTTGCACGAGACACGCGTCAATGCCTGCACATGAGCGGGACAACCAGGTATGGCACTCTTACCTTAACAAAAACTCCAACATTAACACCTGATGACATGAAATCTACATTTAGGTCAGATCCTTCAAAATTCCGAATGTCGTTAATTTCTTGTACACCAACGATGTCTGCGTGCTGCAAGAACTTGTCTAACTCATTTATTTTATTACTTAGACTATGTGCATTCCAAGATGCAATTGAGAAACCACGCCCGGAAAATTTTAAAGGAAAAAAGGAAAAAGAAATCCCCCCACCCTTCTTGGGTGCCTTGCGGAGAATCTACCACCATGCTTTGACTTTCACTAATACCAGTACTTTGACACACTTCTCAGTAACTGCTCGGTACCAGCGACAAATTTTTCTTACATGACACATCAGTTACGTTAGGTTTCATATTTGATACCAGCTCACTAACATTTGGGATACTAACCTGGGCCTCACAGCACCATCACTAACCACCTGAGATGAACTCTGGCCTACATTCACTAACACAAAGGAACAGAAACTAAAATCTGCTGCACTTGATTGCGTCTGCACGTTTTCCGTCTGGGTGTGATCCATTTATTGTCACCACGGTCACTATCTTTGACTTCTGACCTCACATCTCCTTCTTGGGTGCTGCCAATCTCACTTAAACATGGTGCACTAGTACTCAAGGGGGAGGGCCCAGTGGTTTCTCTACCGCAACTTCTAGAGAGCGAGCTTGATAACAATCTTTACATGTCTTTGACTCTTCTCTGACTCGTGCTTCATGAGCCCGTCGCTCCAATTCTTGTAAGTGAGCACAAAGGTAACATGGATCTCTGTACCCTTCACACGCAGTACACGCAACACTGGTGCACGAGCGCCTGAAGTGTCCACGCAGACACCTTAGCGCAACACCTTGGCGGCACGATCAGGGATGGACACTAAGGCAGGAACGCAGCTGACGACCAGAACGTCCGGAACATAATCAATCGTCATAGCATCGTACAGTTCAACGGTCACCTGTCTACTTCCAGTTGCACAGAATTCTTTACCTTGTACAACTAATTTTTCGTACATGTGCGTCTCTAGCTGTCCAAACTTGCTGAATGCAGTACTAATATCAGCTGGTGTCACACCATGGGGGAGCCAGTGTAACCTTGCTGCAATGTGTTGCTCAGCTAAATCGTAGACTTCAACCTAGTAGTCATTAATCCTCACCACTGCCTTCATCAATAGTTGCTTGGCTGCAACCGATTTCACAACAACCTCGTAAGCGTGGCCTGAACGCAACAAAGAAATTGCCGTAACTTCCTCCGGGCCCACAACATGCACTACCACAGAGCAGATCTGAATGGAAGGCTTGAACAGTAGCACAACTGATCTTGCACAACTTCTTAAAGCCATCAAGTTCTTAACTCTGTTCCTTTTAACACGCAGTTCTGCTTCACTTTCAGTCTGTTCATTTTCGCAGCACTGAACAAGGTCATTACCGTTTGAAAAACCTCTTGACGCTCTGCATTGTTTTCTCTGTTAACCTCGACCATTGTTGCGTCTATTACCTACGCCTCCATATTCATCTTCCTCATCCCTAAATTGTGTATCTCATCCAAACTTACGAATATCTGCTTCACTCACTCCTCATTTCCTTGCTTCAGACATCATTGCTGCGAAGGTTTCCGACGAGACCAACCCCGTCTTAATATCATCACTGGTTAAAATTGGTTTGTTCTGGTACTGGTGCACCTTCTGTGCATCCAGTTAAAGCAATACTGTTGTAGTGTTCCATCCTGGTTCCATCCTGTTTAAGCCTTTAAGCGCTGTCGTGCCCGTGCCAGGTTTGTCATCCGTGAGGCTAGACGTGCTTCGTGGGCAGTTTATGTTTCGTCGATCACGCGCTCCACGCCTTCTCAGCAGGTGTGGCGGAAGGTGCGCCAGATCTCGGGGAAGACCGTGCCTTCCCCGGTTTCACAGCTGAAGGTGGCGAATACCGTGATCTCTTCTGTGCCGGATATCGCCGACTGTCTTGCGTCTGCGTTTGCACAGGTTTCGAGTGATAACCATTATGATCCTGGTTTCCTCAGAATAAAGCGTAGTGAAGAGGCTCACCCTCTAGACTTTCGCTCCGACGGGCTAGAGGAGTACAATTTACTGTTCACCAGGCAGGAATTTGTTTCCGCTTTGTCCAAGTCGCATGACTCCGCCCCAGGGCCTGATGATGTTCACTATCAGCTGTTGAAACATCTGCCTCTTGCCTCCCGGCAGTTCTTGCTGGAGAAGTTCAACCGTGTGTGGGCAGAAGGCTCTGTTCCGGCAGCGTGGAGGACAGCAGTGGTCATCCCGATTGTGAAACCGGGCAAAGACCCTACTGCTCCTTCCAGTTATCGCCCAATCGCTCTGACTAGCTGTGTCTGTAAACTTATGGAACGGATGGTCAGTGAGAGGTTGGTCTGGGTGCTGGAATCACGCGGATTCTTATCTGCGTCCCAGTGTGGCTTTCGACGTTTTCGGTCAACCATCGATCATCTGGTTACCCTTGAATCGGATGTGAGGGAGGCTTTTCGCCTGCGTCAACATCTGGTTCAGGTTTTCTTTGACTTTGAGAAGGCTTATGATACGACCTGGCGTTATGGGATTCTCCGTAATCTCTATAACTGTGGCTTGAGGGGACGGATGCCACTGTTGCTTTCCGCTTACCTCTCAGGCCGTTCTTTTCGTGTTCGTGTCGGGGCGGCTCTTTCCCGCCCGTTTGTCTTGGAGAATGGTGTGCCTCAAGGAGGTGTTCTTAGTAACATCTTGTTTGCTATTGGGATCAACCCCATTGCTCAGCAAGCTGCTGTTCCCCAGTCATTGTTTGTCGATGACTTCGGCCTGCGCTTTCGAGCAGCTCGCATGCAGACCTGCGAGCGGCAGCTACAGCTGGCGATTAACAAAGTCCAGACCTGGGCGGTCAGTAATGGTTTCCGGTTTTCTCCGGACAAGACTGTTTGCATTCACTTTTGCCGCCAACGAACGCTGCACCCAGATCCTTGCCTGTACTTGGGGCAGGCGCAGATTCCTGTTGTCCCACAGGCACGTTTCCTGGGTCTGGTGTTCGATTCCTGGTTATCTTGGCTTCCACACTTGCGCCAACTTAAAGACAAGTCTTTGCGGGCACTTAACATCTTGCGGGTTCTGTCGGGCACTTCATGGGGTGCCGATCGCGCTGCCATGTTGCGCCTCTACAGAGCCCTTGTCTGCAGCAAACTTGATTATGCGTGCATGGTGTATGGTTCGGCTAGTGATTCGACTCTCCAGATGTTGGACACTGTGCATCACAGTGGCCTGCGTGTGGCGACTGGGGCTTTTCGAACTTCTCCAGTGGTCAGCCTCTATGCTGAGGCCTCGGAGCCACCTTTGGCCATTCGTCGGCGACAGCTTGCCATTCAGTATGCTGTGCGTTTGCGTGCTGTGCAATCCAGTCCTGCTTGGTCCATGGTTTTTGGGCCAGACTTGCGAGTCGGTAGATGCAGGGTGGGTAAGGGTGATTTCCGCGATAGGCTCCAGCAGTCCTGTCAGGAGATAGCCTTTGAAATGCCCTGCGTCTTGAGGCTTGGGAGAATGCCAGTTGCCCCTTGGCTTGTCCCAGGTGGCAGTTTCATTTTTGCTCTGGCGTCCCTCCCGAAGGGTTCCACTCTACCAGCAAGGTACTTACAGGAGTACCGGCGGCTGAGTTCTCAGTACGCCGGTTATCTGCGCCTGTTTACTGATGGGTCGAAGTCCGACGTTGGCGTGGCGTGTGCTTGTGTGTGTAAGGGTGTAACGGTTGCCCATCGCCTTCCATCAGGCTATTCTGTGTTCTCCGCGGAGCTTTTGGCTGTTGGTTTGGCGGTGGAATGGATCCTTGACCTTCAGGGCACGCATTTCATTGTCTTTAGTGATTCCATGAGTGCCCTAGAGTCCTTGGCGAATTACAATCCTCGGAACCCCTTGACACAACGTGTCCAAGCTTTGCTTTCCCGCTTGCCTGGCCAGCGGAAAACCGTGCTTTTCTGCTGGATCCCGGGCCATGTTGGGATAGCAGGGAATGAACAGGCTGATTCTGCTGCGAAAGGGGCCCTTTTCTGGCCCGCTCGGTAGGGATCTCATCCTTGTTCCCTCAGATGCCTTTCCAACTCTGCGTCTGAGGTTACACACTTTTTGGCAAACCTTGTGGGACAGACAGGACGGTAATAAGTTACGGGCCATTAAAGGCACTGTCGAGGAATGGCACTCGGCGTGTCGCCGCAGTCGCCGTGAGGAGGTTGTGTTGGCCCGTTTGCGAATTGGTCACACCCGACTTACTCACTGTTTCCTTTTGCGGGGGGTTAACCCTCCTGAATGTTCTTGGTGTCGACGGCCACTTACGGTCCGGCACCTACTTGTTGATTGTCGCCATCTTGATGGTGTTCGTCGTCGGTTCCATCTTCCGCATGACATTGCGCGTCAGTTGGGCGATAAGTCTGTCCTCCTGTCCGGTGTTTTTCAATTTTTGCAGGAGGTACAGATGTATGACAAGATTTAGATTAAGGGTTTGAATAACATCTCTGTAATGTGTGGTGCAGTGGCAACCCGGACCACTGCACTGTGACTGAGGTTGGCGCTAATGACCAAGTTGTCGACGCGCCATTAAGCCTTAATCCCCCCCACCCTGTTTGCCCTTGTCACCTGATTCGTTGTTAAAGTACACTCTGTACTAATCCGTTGTATTAAGTCAATGAATACCATCCATGTTAATTACCAAATGTAATATAAAGCCTTGTTATTGCCAGACAAACGACTGACTTGTATCGTCTACACCTCTATCCTTCCACTAGTTAATAGGTAACTACAGTTGTTCTTTGCCCTCAGCATTATGTAACCCAAGTACATATCAAATGGTGATGAGGATGGGATATGGTTTAGGCCAACGTCGTGTTTTCAAGCTTAAAAGTCCTTCTTATATATTCTGTCTCTCGCTACAGTCTGGAAGCAAGATGAATTTTTATTTGGCAAGTAATAATAGTCATCCATGAGGAGATAGATTTAAGCAATACTTTATTCAAAATAGATTCTCTTGTGGCTGTGTGTAGACACTTCTGACTAATTATAGTTCACTGCCAGGAATTTTAAACTATTATCCCTATTACGTTTATCTTGTAAATGCTAATCATGTTAATCTGTGTCAAGGCGACGCTTTGTGGTTCGCACTGCTAGGTTATACTAGTACGGTTAACTGAAAAATCGTAGCTGCGTTTAGTGTTTGACTTGTTTAAATTACCACGTTTTGGGGAACTGTAGTTTTAAGGTTTAATTTAGGGTTCGACCGAGTCCGGGTAAATACCCGACTCGGTACCAGGTAATGCTAATTTTGACCCGGCTCAGACTTGGTAAAAATTCGACCGAGTACAAATAGGGTAATAATTATTTGTTGAAAAAAATTATTTTTATTTTCGTAGTTTTTTTTTCTACCTTATGGAGGACCCTACATCTAATTGCACGCTATACATATTCTTTAAGGTGCACAGAAGAAATCAAATAAATGGCTGTAATAGTTTTAGAGAAAGATTTTTTTTCTAATTACGGGCGGTATGGAACTAAAGTCGAAAATTTCCGTTTTTAGAAAATGCGTCTTAAATTCGGCGTTAGATAAGCTACTGAACGTTGTTCTCAATTTATCAGCGATAGTAAGTTGCTTTTCCGTTTTAGTTTTGCGTTTCGGTTGCTTATTTAATTTTTTAATATTGTGAAACTTCATGTTTCTCGTGATTTTCAACGACTGACTAACTACAAACACCTGAAGGGATAGGCGCAGTGGAATTAAATAATATTGGAGCTGCAAACG
>JAHWFP010098915.1:0-10960 GCA_023313725.1 Lithobius niger | reverse complement strand
TACTACAATACTGGCTCTTCCTTCAATAAGACCTACAAAACCTTTTCGAAACTTAGTGAATAGTACACGATACCTACAAGGGGGCTGTGCTCAGGGGGAAAAAAAATTTTTTTTCTGGGCCGGTTGTACTGCAGCCAGTATCCGTTATTCGTTTTCTCCCCCTTCGGAAACTTTCCCCATGAATTTATGAATGCTTGCGAAGTGTTTGTAGAGCTCGGACCATTCCGTAAACGAAAGTTGTAACAAAGTAACCACCACAGTTGTTTTAGGGTCGTATTCCACAAAGTGCACTTGCGTGTCGTCTTTTGTAATCGTACTCTGATTCTTTTCTCCTCTCCGACACGAAGCGCTTTCATTTTAAAATCCTACAAGAATTTCATTTTGTTTCTGCTGTCGAGTTTGGACAGTTCTAACATTATTACCAACATGTTTTTCGTGTACAGACAGCTCCAATTGCTCGATTAACACTTCTCCGGCTATTTCGATGAACGGCTCGAAGACCTGTTTCGAAGTGGGATCCGTAACACTTTTCCATAGACCCTCGTCCGTGCTTCCCAACCTTTCCAGGCGAACCTATTTTCTTCTTCGTCCTTGGACTGCAATTTCTCCATCCACTGATTGAGTACAGATCTGTTGATCTTTTCACCCAGTCGATATAGGTAGGTCCATTCCAACGAGTTGAGTCTCGGTGGTAAGCCTTGCCTGTTTGTTAAAAACGAGAGTCGGTCCGCTTTCAATCATGACATTGAGGTATTTACTCAGCATAAAATAACCGCTAGTGGCGTCCATGATGGGAATGTATCGTAGAGTTTATTATTTAATAAAAAAAATATTTATTCAACAAACATTATGACAAATCAAAATTATTTTATGCAACAGGGTGTAATAATGTTTTTGTTGCATAAAATTATTTTGATTTGTAATAATGTTTGGTGATTAAAATATTTTTTTTATAATAAAGACTGAAAAAGGACGAGCGAGAAAGACTGAAAAGGAGAAAATAGTGTTCAGGGAAAAAAGAAGGTTGGCTCAAAGAGAGCGAAGAGAGAAAAAGAAACGAATGGCTCGGTGATGCAGTAACCCATTATTACAGCCTGTAATAAGGCTGTAAGGCCCATTATTACAGCCTGCCATCACCGAGCCATTCGTTTCTTTTTCTCTCTTAGCTCTTTTTGAGTCAACCTTCTTTTTTCCCTGAACACTATTTTCTCCATTTCAGTGTTTCTCGCTCGTTGGTCTTTTTCCGCAGCTTGTTTTTTTCTTTTTCTTGATAGGAGTTAGTGTGGCGTGCCTATCCCTATCTAACCGTCTTCGTTTATCCCTGCCACTCCTTCTTCCACTCTTCTGGATTTTGCACTTTCAACTGCCTACTCTCCCTCATCCGCAATTTCCTCATCTCGGCTTCTCGAACGTCGACATTTTCAACTTCTTTTATCCTCTGTTCCACTTCATCCCCGTTCCACCGAGTTTCCGCCTCTTCATCGCTGATTATACCGTCGGACATACCTGTCCATACTCCGTCATCGGATAGAGACTCCATGAGCAAATCATGATGATAGTCATACCCATTGTAGTCATCATCCTCATGGTAAGAAATATATTTAATGCCATGATGGCCGATTGCAAAAGTGTCGACTTCGTTTCGAGGAATCTTTTGTCGTCGTAGGCTGTCAGTAGGGATTTATTCACTATGGTCGTGGCCATCTGGTGATGACTGTCACTGGCAATCTTGTACCAAAGCCCTTTTTGTTCGGGGTTTGAATGGAGAGTCGCCCTATAATCTTCGTGGCTTAAGTGTTTCTCCACGAATCTCTTGCAAATTCCCTTCGCTTTTTTCGTTTTGCTTTGGGAGGTCACGAGCGAATACATCTTGCTACTCAACCCCACAAACTCTTTTATGGGTACTCCCTTCGTGGCATCATTCATCTTTCCCAACACTTGCTTGCTGACATTGCGGAACTGTGGGTGTTGACGATCGTAGTTGCTAGTGTCGAATCTACTCATGTTTTTAGTCATGTCCGCGTACAAGTTCTTGGTTTCGATGCAATAGAACAGCGAGTCCGTGTCTGTGAACAGCAGTCTTGCTCGATCTCCATATTGGGGCCGTATGTATCGGTAGTGAAATTCGTAGTTAAGGAGTTCGGACAACTCTAGTATGGCGAACCCCGAGTAGGGGGGAAGATTGCACGTCACCTTGCGTACTTTCAAGTTAATCTGAACGAGGTTTTTGTGCAATATCTGAAACGAATCGGGGTTGGGTTGGGTGGAATATTTTGATGGCTCGCTTGCTGTTGGTGCATAGCTTTACTTTCAGTCTTTTCTGTTTCTGTTCAATCGTCTTTCCACACACTGACTTAGGAATTTGTGAAATTCCCCTTCAGACACCGTCTTCGATTCCTTTCGTTTTGCCGTATGAAAATCTATATATTGTATCAACCAGGGCTTCTGATTGAAACTCAGCACCCTCCTGACGTGATGAAGGACCAAACCGTGTTCGAGGTAGAATTTTAGGTTACAGCAGTGAATTACGTACCGAGTCTTCCTCAGTAGGTTGGCCACTAGCTTCACGGCAAGTTTCACTGGTTTTCCTCACAACAAAGATTTCGAATAGTCTGAAACTAATTCTTCCCTTATTTCAAAATTTTCAGGATCAAGAGGGTAGTTGTTGTGGCGCTCGTGAAGTTTGTTCGGGTAGTCCATATATACTTCCAGAATGTATCCTACCGACGACGTGTCTGCTATCTTAGTCACGTTGTAAGCTAGAATCTCATCTTTAATCAAATACCTAAAGCCGTTGTAAGGCAGCAGCTGGCTCATGGCCCAGCCGTAAGCGCTATTGATGTCCCAATTGATGATGTACTTGTTAGGTTTTGTTGGATCATACGTTTCGGGAATGTGCGGGTTGTTGGCCTCTGCGAACCTTCGACTAATGAAGCTAACTCCACCCCGTATTCCCAACAATATGAAGTTATGTTTGCTAGAGTGAGTAAATAGTTCCAGCTCGGCATTGGTCATCTTTCAAGCTGCCGCCCAGCTAAACCCTGGTGTGTAGATATAATAGCACGGATCTATGTCGTGGTCTCGCAAGCTTACTCCTAAACTCACTCCTAAACCAATTTGAGCTCTTCAAGTCACCAATTGCCGGAGACATTCGTACAGTAGAGCTTCTATACCTCTTCGCATCAACATTAAAAGGTACAACGGGTCTACAGCTTGCACAGCTTTCTTGTACTTTCGGTGCTCGAGTCCTTGTTCACAGAGGATGGGATCGTCTGTACAGCCCGACTCCGTCTCGAAGTAATCGCACTCGGGTGGGTAACTATTCCTGTGTGTCTCTATGAGGTGTATCAACTTTCTCGGGTAGGATATGTTTGAGCGCAGTAAACGCAGGTAAAGTTTGTTTTTCCATCGCTCCAACTGAATGTTTCTGTGTAATAATATAAATAACATGAACAGTAATAATTTCAATGTCCTGGTCTCAGTTTAATAATATAAATAAAAAGGGGAAAAATTTTTGTTGTTGTTGTTATTTTTCCTAGAACAACTGGCTTTTCGTCAAGCCAACTGTCGAAGCGCTCGTCGTACCCTTTCCACCTGGCGAGGTAACGAGTTTTCCCTCCCACGTTTTTAGTCTTCAGATTCTCTTCGACTAAAAACAGATCCGCCACATTAGTTTCCTGCAACTCTTGCTCGTAAAAAGTCCCTTCGATTTTACTACCCAGTTGGTCGACCAACCTGCAGCAAGTCGGTCGAGTTTTTCTGACTTCACTCACCGCGAACAGTCCGTTGGTAAAGTTTTGCATATATCCCTTGTCGAATACAGATTTTGCCGTTGTCACGTTGCTAAATCCCCGACTTTGAAACTATTCTTCTTCTTTTTGTAAGGACTCTTTTTCAGCAATATGTTTCTGATCTCCTGTTCATCGCGTTTAGTTACTTCGGATGGTTTCATGTTAATGGTAGAATGAACTCTGTCGTTGTAATCTTTGACAATGTTATCTATAATATGTCTATCCACTTGTGGTTACCTCGCAGAGTGAACTGTTTCCACATGATGCTTTTCAATGTACGATTTAGGCGTTCTACTGCGCTCGCCTTCAGTTCTGACTTGGTCGAATAGTGGTTTATTTTGTGGCGTTTCATTAGTGCTGCGAAATCTTTATTATAGTATTCCTTGCCTTCGTCGCTTTGTATTCTTTTAACGGGATTAGACATCGTGTTTAATATCTCGTTAAAAGCACCAGTGACGTCCGCGTCGTTCTTCGATTTCACAGGGACGGCCAAGCTTATTTAGAGAATACATCGATGGCAGTCAGCAAGTATTGTAATTTTTGTTTTGTTCCGCGTAAGGTATCATCTCCACCAGGTTCGCTAGAACTAAATCATCTATCCCGTAGCTAATAACGCGCCTCCTCGGAAAGTGTCACATAGCTGGCTTTTGCAGCTCCTCCACTAAAGTTTCCATTTGAACTTTTTTTTAATTCCCATTCCCAACTTTACTTTGGTTTTCATAGCTGCGTCTACGGCAGCGGCTGCCAACTTCTCATTCAGACCAGTTTTGCTAGATTTTGCTACCTTTACTGCATCGGAGGCCAACTTACTATCAGCTTCGTGCCTTCGTTTGAAGTCTGGCTTGATAGAGTATTCGACGTCGTGCTGTTTGCACGCCTCAGCCAGAGAATTGATGGCAGCGTTGCCTCTGTTCGGTCTCTTATTCAGTTTTGTTCCCGGACCGCAATAGTTGTATCCCGGAATGTGAAGTTCTATCGGCAACTTGACTATCGCGCTGGTCAACAATCCAGAGCCTCTGCTCTTCTGAAACTGTGCTTTCCTCATGCCACACATTTCACACTGGCCTTCAGCAGTTGTCGATAATTCTTAGTCAGAACGAGCCTAAAATTGTTACTGGCTGTAACTCTTTTGCATTTGAGGCAGTACATCTCTGTTTATTTATAAAATGAGAATGAAAAGGTATTTTAGATACTAGTTTTGTAGAGAATTTATAAAAATACCATTTTTTCTTAAAGCAGCTGAAAGATGAAAGTGTTAAATTATGACATAGCCGATGTCAATAAACGACCATCAACTGGTAATTTATTGAACTTTCCATAGGACGTAAGGTGCATCATTTGCGGCACTACCGGTTGTGGAAAGACCAATTTAGTTATAAATTTCATTTGCAAGCCAGGTTGGTTGAATTATGACAGCCTGCATGTGTACTCCAAGTCCTTATTTCAAAACAAATATTTCCATCTCAGGAGAGCTTTCGAGGAAATATGTCCGGGCGTAGCTACCTTTTGTTCCAACAATGAAGATATCCCACCACCACAAGAACTGCCATGTGGCAAAACGGTAATTTTACTGAACGATTTCATGATTGAGAAACAAGACACAATTGAACGCTACTTCACCTACGGCAGGCACGCGGATGCCTTAATCTTTTATTTATGTCAGACTTACAGCAGGATACCCAAGAGAGTTATTTGAGACAATTCCAACATTATAATTCACTTTAGGCAAGACGACGCAAACCTCAAACACTTCTTCAATAACCACGTTAGCGGTGACATGATTTTCGACGGGTTTCGTCGCATGTGTGGTGATGTTTGGAACTCTGTTCCGTACGGATTTCTACTCATCGATAAAACTAAACCCTTGGATCGAAGGTATAGAAGAATGCTCGACTAACAACGACGTGTCTGCCGAAGTTTTTTGTTGACATTAACGTACATCTGTCTGTCGAAGGTTTTTGTTGAAATTAACGTACGTTGACTTAATCATTATTTTATAAGTACTAAACCGTCAAGTCTACTAAAACTAAAAATAAGAGAAGCAAACCCCAAAAAGAGGTCGATCAGTAACAGGCTCTAAAAAAGCGTCTGAAACAAAAATGTCAAAATACAAAACTGGAAAAGCAGACAGAATCTAAACATTAACAAAAGATATTCAAACCAGTCGTTGATCCTATAGTATACCAGACTAAAATGCAGATGCTACAGGGAAGTGAGGCTTCGGCTCAGCATCAACGACAAATCAAAGAACTGTTGGCTCTAGAGGCTGGACAGAAGAAACAAGAAAAATATCATGGGAAACAGTTAGAGCATATTCAGAAAGCTCTGGAGGTGGCTACGGGCCACGTCGATACTGAAGACCAGGATATAGATAGTGACGACGGTGAAATACAGTTTAACGCGGGTGCCAGGAGACGACTCTCGAGTTCCATGGGCGCATTACCTGATGCGCCCTCCGACATGTCACTTGCCCTCACGCCAGGGGCTCGTAGGAGACAAATGGAAGAGGCCTCTTTACTCGGCAATTCCGCAGTCAGACTCGGTCCGCTAGCTACCAAGTATCTAAGCATGTTTGCCACTCGTGAGACTCTGACCGACCCCACTTTTGGCATTCGATACGACCCGAAGGCTAAACGTTACATGATTGGTGCAATGGAGGTACAATTTCAAGACGATGACTTGATCGTGGGAGGAAAAAAGTACGAAGGGATGGACGATTTGTGGCAATTGGTTATGTTGAAAAATCCTACTAAACCACCAGACGGATATGCTAGCCTTCTAAATTACCACGATATTCTGAAGAGGAGTAAAGCCATATATCACAACAATGACGGCAG
Organism: Lithobius niger; assembly: GCA_023313725.1. NCBI lineage: Eukaryota > Metazoa > Arthropoda > Chilopoda > Lithobiomorpha > Lithobiidae > Lithobius > Lithobius niger. The sequence goes on along the minus strand of JAHWFP010098915.1, from coordinate 4,332 downwards.
TACAAGAAGACTGAAGTCCATCCCCGGTTTCAAGTACACAACTTTTATAAAACCTGTTTGGGGCAGACGTGGCGAGGTTGTAGGGAAAGGATACCAATTCTATACAGATCCGAATGACTTGTGTGAAAGACTGAAGCTCCTCAGAGCCTCTACAGAGGCTGGAAATAATTCTCTGGACGAAGAATTCGTACACATTTTCACAGAAATGCGGAGCAAAGCATTGCTGTCCAACAGAGAGTACCAAAAACTAATCAGTGAATTCGGTAGATGTTACCTAATTTATTAAACTAAAAATATGTCGATCAGACTTTCCTCTGAAAAAAACTGACTTTGTGACCAGTTTTCCTTCCCCGTTGATACTGGAAGGTGCCCAGGAATTGGCTCTAGTCAATCTGGTAACTTACAACTCCATTCCTAACATTATAGAGGACGTGACAGATTCTTTCACCTTCAGCACGGACAGAGGTAACACCTGGATTAAAATCGTGGTCCCAGAAGGTTGTTATGAATTAGACGAAATTATAAACGTCATTTACAGAAAAATCAAAAAGAGCAAGCATTAGGACGAGACTAATAACGTTTCCCACGTTCTATTAAATGGCAACGTAAACAATCTAAAGTGCGAACTAACTATTACTGACAGGAAATACAAGGTTGATTTTTCTGAACCGTCCAGTATCGGAAAGATTTTTGGTTTCGAAGCTAAGACTTTCGAAGCTAAGATTTGGGGAATACATCGGACCAAACACTGTCAACATAATAAATGTAAATAGCATACTGGTACATTGCGACTTTGTGGCGGGTTCTTACGTGAAGGGATCGTCGCAACCAACCTTTTATTCGTTCTTTCCTACTGTCTCTCCCACCTACAAAATTGTTCAGTCCCAGCACAATTTGGTGTACCTACCTGTTAAGAAAAATATTATTCACTCTATGCACGTGTGGCTGACAGACCAAGGCGATAGACCGCTTAACCTTCGAGGGGAAACTTTGACTATGAGGTTATACTTGCGAATGAAGAAAAACTAAAAACAATTACTTAAATTTATGCCGCTCAAATTGATTAAACTGAATGTAACTGCCAACGACCCACCGCCTACGATCCGCCACAGTCCACATTACCTGTAAAGAGAAACGAAACCTACCGAACGAGAAGGGATCAATTCCTGAGTCCCGCTAACTTCGAATTCATGGAGAGACTAATCCTCGATCAGAATGGAAACGAACGAAAATTACTTAAACGTGACTGAGCCTTTTGTCGTTGACGAATCGGTAGTCGAATATAATTTTCACGAATATTCTCCGATAGTCGAGACGAACTTGAGCCAGGTTAATTCGGAAATAAGAATCATGCTGCAAAATCAGGATCTTTTCCACTCGTCCTCACCAGAGTTACCTCCAAGATCCCTTAACGTGGAGGTAACTCTGGTGAGGATGAGTGGAAAAGATCCTGATTTTGCACCATGATCCTTATTTCCGAATTAACCTGGTTTAAGCGCAGACAGCAGTTCTTATGCTGCCACGGATAAGATAACTGTGGTCAATAATGTTGTGGCTTTCCTCTTCTCTCACATACAGTATCAAATAGGTGACAAAACAGTAGATCAACTTAACTTCCTTGGGATCACAAGCACGGTGAAAGGAATTGTTAGTTATGGACCTGAAGACTAAGACGAACTCGCGAACAGCAACAACGCAAGATCAGCAGATCCTGACAATAATACCATCTTCAAGCACAAGCGTGACCTTCTCTTCAGTCATTCTTCCAGAGGCAGTTTTACATTCGCTGCACCCTTGTCTCACCTCCTCGGTTTCATGGAAGATTATTATTTTATACGGCATTCGTCAAACACTCATTTTGATGCGATATGCGGATAACAATGCCATATTTAGAGACATGGGGGGTCGGTGCCGGCTAGATAGTTCTAGAGCACGTGAGCTGGTTCCTTCCTCACGTAACCCCCTCTGACGTACAGAAAAATAAGTTGTAAAAGTTGATCGATTCTGGCACGAGCGTGCCGTTAGCATTTAGACATTAGCATTCCGATCAATTGATTCTGCCTACATCATCAACGGCCACTTATTAGCACTAGTCCTACAGAACGACCTTGTTGGATCATCGTGGGTTTTAAACAGATAGAGAGAACAACCAAAAAAATACCCTGCCGTCTTTGACCACTGTAGTTTCAACGACGTTCGCATGACTTTAAATTCGGAACGTTATCCGTTTCTTGATCAAAATTCAAATTTTAGCCAAGGCGACATTTCTCATGTCTATCAGATGATTGTTAACTTCAGACCACAGTACTACGGCAGAGGATTGCTGTCGGCTGGGACCGCGTTCGAATTATCCACATTTAGCAAGAATTTTCCTTTATTAGTGATCGATGTAACCAAACAAAACGAGCGGCTAAAGTCGGCATAATTGACATACAGATAAAAATGAGATTTGGCGCTCAGGTACTGGCAAATACAAAAGCATGGGCTCTAACCATAAGCGATCGGATAATTCACTTAAGATTAGACTGAAATAACGTTGAAATTGCTGTGTGACTTATATTTTTATTTTTTTCTTAAACTCGAGTCATGTATACAACCACCAGAGTGGCTTTGAGTGCCAACCAAAAGAAACGCACGTTACAGCTGATCAAGAAAGGAAAAAACGGTACAACTTAAGCTTAGAAACTCTCAGTTTAACAGACGCACTTCGGAGTTACCATTCACTCAAGCTCAACTCGTCAGAATTCTTAAGGCACGCAAGACGGGGAAAGGTTTAGAAACTTTCACATCCACAACTGAAGAAGGGAAGAATTCTACCAGCATTACTTTTGCCGGTGTTGGCAGCACTGGGCTCATCTGCCGCAGGTGCGGCAGCGATCGCCAGAAGCGTGAATGCTGCAAACAATAATTCTAGACAGTTACAAGAGCTTAAGAGACACAATGCAGCGATGGAAGCTCTGACACTCAGTCGAGCGAGACTCACTCTGCCATTTGATGCAAATAAAAAAAATTGAAAATGTAGGACCTCCGGCAAACGACACTGACGCCGTAACTCTTGGATACCTGAAAACGGACCTAGGACTGAGTTTAGATTGGGACGGGAATCTGAGCATTAATGGAAAAAAACTTACGAATTTAAACATACCCACAATCGACAGTGATGCCTCCACAAAAAGATATGTGGATCGTCTAGTTGATAAGAAGCTCAGAAATCAAACCTACAGATGCATCTACTCATTTCGAAGCAATCTATAAACTAGGGATAACGTGAAATGGCTGGCTGACCAAGGTATGCAATACTACGTGGTAAGTCGACCAGGTCGAATAGTCAAAACCATTCTCGTTGTGGCTACGATAAATAATGCATTCCAAGTTTCTTTGGCCAGAACTGGGAAAGCATCTGTTTCTATACTCAAACATGCTGGGGAAACAGCCAGCGTAGCAAGCTACGAGGCAACGCCTTTAGAAATTTAAACCGGGCAAATATTGTTCGTGGCCAACGAAAAGGTGGCACCGGCCAGGCATCACCTGCTAGAAATTCATTGCGATGTGGACGACTGAAGGAAAAGAAAACACACCCAACATTAATTTTATTTTATTTTATTTATAAAGGAGACAATGGCCAAACCCGCAGTTTATGCTTTGACCGCAGGGCAAATTTGATCGTTAATCCCTTCGACTCCGATGAAGAAATTATGACTTTGAATTGTGGTTCTGCTCAAACCACTCTGAACTCGAAAGAGTTTGCCGACATCTGCAACCAGAGTGAACAGGTAAATGTAGCAATGCACCGCCAGTGGAAGTCAAGCATGCCAGATGAAAGCACCAACAACGAAGATGCTCTGCTTGCCACCGTCCATCACTTTCAAGCTCTCATGGAGCTGTTTATTAGCGACGCCACTAAAGCGGTTCTGATGCAGCAGTTTAACGGTCTTTTAGAAACCGCTCTGGATTCGAAATTAAATGCCTTCCAAGTCGGAGGTGCCAAAAGAATACGTATCAAACACAATGGGCATAAGACTCTGTTAATATTGTGCTTTTATAACGAAAGGAAAGTCCCCCAGACCTTAGTTCAACTGGACTATATTGAATGGACGGAATTGTCGAACATTCTTACGGAGATTCATCAACACATCCATCAAAAACACGACGAAGACCCTCTAAGGGACGTAGAAAACTGAACAAGAAAAGAGACTACACTGTCTGTGTGTAGGAGGCTTATTTGCTTTTGATTCAGCACTTGGTAAAAAGTGTCATTCTGAATGCCTGAGTTGGATGCACATTAAGCCTTTCGTTTTATTAATTTTTCGTTTGATTTGATTTGTGACCAAT
>JAHWFP010098910.1:0-10101 GCA_023313725.1 Lithobius niger | reverse complement strand
AACAAACAAATTGAAACTAAATTCTGCAGCCTTTAATAATTAGTATTCTTAAAGCTTTTTCAAAATACATTTCCTGACAACCTTTCAAGAAACCAAATTCAGCTGCTGCCAGATTCACAACTGCCGTTTACTGTTGAAGGGGAAACACGTGATGGCTGAGTTGTAAAATCAGGAAATAAAGGGGAGACAACGACAACAAACCACAACTTCAACAACAGATGCTTCTAACATTATTTGAGTGGCATTCCACACAATTTTATTCCGAAGTCACGCAGTGGTGCCAGATGGAAGCAAATGGCTGAAAATAAAGATTAGCCCGTAACATGCACCGCGTGCTTTGTAAGGAGTGCCCGGGGACCTTGAGCAAAACGAGCAGTGACAGACCAGTGGTCAGCGTTCTCGTATACAAACTAACTTAACGTCAAATAACAATTGACTAAAATACGAAATAAATACAACCACGATGATGACAATGGTCTTTACACCCTGCCTTTGAAATCGGATGACAATTGGCTGTAATCCTGCTTCATAAGCAGCTAGGACCAGTGTTCAGAAAACATGAAGTAGGATTAAAGAAAGCTTTGACAATGCTTTAACAATGCTAAAAAAAAACAATGTCTTTTCGCTAAGAGAGATCCAAAAACAATTATTTGTTGAAGGAAACAAAGACTGAAGCAATGATGTAATAACGATGAACAAAACAACAATGTCTTTACAAACATGCACCGAAACCGTGGAGCAAAACAGTAAATTCAATCTGCTACAACAGTAAATGAAGCAGTGTAACCGTGCAACCGTATACTGTAAACGCCATATAAATGTAGGTTGTGAAGAAATGTCTTCCCATGTTGCATCACGGTTTCATTGTGTTGGTGTCATGATTTAACGCAATCGGCTTGAGTGATGAGGAAGATTAAAAAAAAAAACTACGTTTATGTCGGAGGAAGCAATGCTGCATCGATTACTATGACTTCTCTCGATGAGAAATTCACAAAACACGACACAAATCAATGCACACTACGATTCAGTACAAATATAAACAAGCGGCTACAGCGACTACCTAGTCGCACCGGTCTTCTGGCAGTTTCTCCACTTCCAATGTTGAGGCACACACCTCTATCATGCACTACAACAGCAATCTGTATTACACCATACTTAAAGCTGTAGCCATCACAATTGTCGGTTAAAAATATTAGCTTTTAGGCCTATTTTACATTTTAGCGTAATTGTCAGCTTTTAGGTCTAATTTTAACCAGCAGTTTTTATTTCGTAATAAGTAGCAGCTAACGACGATATGGATTGTATAGTAAGCCTATCCACTTTTGCAAAACGGTGTGCCTACAGGCACACAGTTACAGTGTAACAACGTAACGAGCAACGCAGCGTATATAAATCAGTGATAGTAGGAAAGTGACGAGAGAGACGCTGTTGATGAAGCCATCAGCGACTCGTAGCAACTTGACGTTGCCATGGTAACATGACTTTAGGCATAACTTTCATTTTTAGGCCTAATTTTAGAAATGCAGTTTTAATTTCGTAAGTATCAGATAGGCCTAATGGAGAATTTGGTTCGACGGTAAGCCTATTTATTCATGCAACAATGCGACGAGACTATTTTAAACGCAGCTAATCCATTTGTTTTTATTGAGTGTTACCTTAAGATTTTAATTCGACGATCAAATGTTATTATTTAATTTAGTTACTTCGAATAATTCTATTTGCTATAAGGAAGTAACGATGTTTTAATTTACCATGTTATTTAACCCACTTCTCACACTGAATCTAACGTTGTAAACAATAGTCGTCAATATCTGGTACCGTTGGGAAGTTGAAAAAAGCGACCGACGGACGGACAAAGTCGTTGCAATAGTTTTCTCAGCCGGTACGGCTGTACAGAAGACTGAAAGTAGGGAGGAGCGACCGGGGAGGGAGATCATAGGGGAGTAAGGTAACTACAGACGAAACCTACTGTATGGCTTTAAAAGACACAAAAAAAATGCTCAGTAGGATTCAGCGCAAAAAAAAAAGAAAAAACAACAACAGGCCACACGACGTAAAACACCCCTTCTGCTTCCGGGTTACGGAAATTAGTGGATGATGGTAAAGTGAATCAGAGGATGCACTAGTTGAATGAATGAAGCGAAGCCACCTCGGCGCAATTGCCCTGTCTCTCCCCAATTCGCAGTAACAAACTGCATTAATTAAGTAACGCGTTATATTCACAATTATTGGGCAACTTTACTTCTTGATGCTTTAGCCGTCTTCAGGACGGGCTTTACAATTATTAATACGATGTAAAGACTTGCTTATACATTGGGGTTAGTAGCGCCAAGGTGAATTGATTCACTGTTGTTTGAGTAATGATCATCACTTCATGCACGTTGGTTGTTGTGAGCTTATCACTTGGTATAACACTGCAATGAGGAGAAGATGGGAGAAAGACGACAAGTATAATTATAAAACAAACAGAAGACGCAACCAAAGCAGGGTTAAATCGGGGCGCACAATATATGTCCCACTCGTGAATAGGAGACACAAATAAAAGGAGGAAAAGAGGAATAGAGAGAGGAGAGGGGAGGATATTAGGAAGTGATGGAAAAGAGGAGAATGGGGAAGACAGCGATTTAGGAGGAGTGGAGAAGATAGGAGGACGGAGAGGGGGATCTAGGGGGTTAGAAGGGGAGGAGAATGGGTAGGTAGGGGTAGGGAGGTTTTTGCAATTTTGGTTTGCAATTTTATGTACGCTTTGTCCCCTTACAAGACTACCTATATTTAAAAGACTTAACCCTCGGTTTCACGAAGCATGCTAGACGCGTCGTCCGAGCGTTGCACTGAACTGAAAGCACGAAGAACGAAAAACCCCAACAATAGCATTGATTAGTGTTAGCGGGATGCACAAAAACGTGATATCTTCTCATTATTAGATTTACCAGTGCTGCAGCGCTAAACGAAGATTATTTTACGGTAATGGTGACTATTCTTGAAGTCTTCGGACGATTTACTGCTACGTCAAAGGATCGTTTAACAGATTTTTAACGAGAATTGAAAAGGCCGTAGCGTATCATGCAGTACAATACACGCGTACCTTGGTTGTTCTTCTGCTTGAAATTCATGAAATTAAACGTCCGGAGGATTTTTTTTGTCGTCGAGTGAACTATGAGGTATACGTAGCATGAAGCCATTGTTCTTAAACTTTAATAATTTGGTGTCAATGCGGTGTTTTAAGTCAAAAATCCGCGTATCGCGTGTCACACGTACCTAGGCTATCACAGTTCAGTCCGCATGCTGGGCAGTTCATTTTTGGGGTGTAAGTAGCGCGACTGGTGGCAGAATCGGTGGCTAACTGGACGACGCCTCGAATTTCCAACGTTAAGCCTTTACATCCAGGTAGCCTTGGCCCTTATGTACCTTTACTTTTTTACCCTTGTTTACTCTTTTATTTACATTTTGATTTGTAATATTGTATGTACTCCATCGTATCTTTGGAAGTTGTAATTCTTTAGATTATTGGTCCCGAGTTATAGGCGTTTGAAAACCTATCATGACGTCGGTTCTCTCCCCTATCATGACTAGTCGAATACCCATCATAAGCAGACGTATATACTTTCAATCTGCTCATGAATACGTTAACCAACGTCAAAAATACCTGTAATCGTACATACAAAGAGCAAAACATGCCAACGGTTTTTAATAAAAGAAATAAGAAAATAGGCCAGCATTATTACAATACTATGTAGCCTCCTCCCACCCAGCATTCTCTACTTACGACATTCTACGAGGTACTGTTTAAAGTATGTCCCCCAAAAGCACTGCGAGCTTACAGCAGATGCTCTGGAGACCTTGAGTAAGTAATCAAAAACAGTCAGTGGCCGGAATCCTCGTCATCAAACCAAATCAATTCCGGCTAGAATCCCATGACTGGTCTCAATCCAGGACTTCAGAAAAAAATCCCCTTTGGGTTTGAGGTTAAAAAGACTGGTTAACTGAGAATAAAATTCTGCTGGTTATTTAACATTTTGGATGCTTTTTTGTTCTTTCCTGGAATTAAGCATTGTTAAGTTAAGGCAGATGACCATCTAGATTATAGCTCTATAAATAAATTTAATTTCAAGATATTTAATTGAGTATTTTTAGCTTAATTTTAGCCGTTTCCACGAATTAGTGCACAGATGCGGATGTCGATAACATAACCGTGTAGGCTACTGTATAGATTATGTATTAATTAGTTATTATTTGTTAAGTTTAAGGCAGTAAAATAGCTGTGAATGTATCCGTAGAAGTTCATTTTTTAACTCCGAAATGCTGAACGAAATAAATATTAATAATAAAGAAAGATTTTTGAAATAATGATACTAATAATGAATGTAAATAAAAAAATCCAAGAAAAAGTTTATCGTGTGATGTAGTGACTAAAAAGTGACTCGAAAGTTAATCGATTTTTGAATCCAGAAAAGGGGTCCACATTTTATCCTATTTAAAAAAAAATAATACGGTCAGTATTTCTGTAAGCCACCCTTTATAATCAAAATGTCACTTTTATCGGTGAAATAGAGATAAATGAACTAACTTACCGATTTGTTTGTCAACTGTTTGTTTTAATGCGAAATGAACTTCGGTTGTGCAGTTTACTAAACCAGTTTACTAAACCAGTTTACTAAACCAGTTTACTAAACCAGTTTACTAAACCAGTTTAATGTTTAGTATACGGCATAAACCATGTTTCGTATGTTCGTAAATCATCTTTAGTATGTTCAGCTTTTGTTAAGTCTATTGTTAAGCGTTAAGGCATTATGAGACAGAAACCACATGCCCTGTGTAAATACTCGGAAATTGGTTAGCATCTGTTCTTTTCGAAGATATTATTGTTAAAGCTCTTTAATAAATTGCATTTGCATACCATGAAATTACGTCCTACGTCAAATTATAAACAGGTAGTGCTTTAAACAGCATTTGGTATAAAAGGCATGGACAACTTGGAATAGCATAGTACTTTTTCTCTTTCAAACATCCGAATGAAATCAACGTTTCTGTAGTTAGTCAGTTTGATTAAAACCTGGACATCTGTGGTAAGTATGGATGATTCAGTCACTCCCAAATGTGGATAAGTCGTAGCTCAGTTCAGTTCTGCTTTATTATGAACAACGTCACACTGGTATCACCAGCCCCATACCGACTAATCAGAAAAAAAAAGAAAATCACAAAATTAACAAGTGTGCAAAACACCGAAATAGCCTATGCCAAAATCACCAAAACGTAAACTAAATCAATACACAGTGAAAGCAACTCTGGAAATAAGAGTTCTTTGATGCGTGAGAACACTGTTGGCACGTTAGCAAAAACAACCAAGTGGGTGCACGGGTAGCCGCGAGCACTAGGGCAAGAGATTTGATAGGCGTCTTTGTCCCGCCTGTACATCTCAGTCGTCTTACAGATCCGGGTTCGATCCTGGTGAAGGGAAGTGTGCATGTACGGGATTTTCGCAGGTTGTATCCCGCCCGTTGCACGAGAGCGGGTACTCTGGTCTCCTCCCTCCTGCAGGAAAAAACAAGCGATACGATGGTGGTTCCTTCCACCGAACATCTGCAATTGAGCTTTCAAAAATCTGCATAGATTACTGGGCAACACCTACTATATTATTTAATATTTCCGAGTAGTATCAGGGAGCATTAACGACAAATTAATTAAGGCACGGATCTGATAATTTCTAGCTAGCTGAGTGAGTTAACTTTAATACCCGATGGAATGAAAAATGTTGCGTTTTACATGTAAACGTTTTCAATACTGATGTAAATTATTGCAGGTAATGCTGGTAACGAACCGTCACGAACCAGAAATCTCAATTTAAGTTTTTCAAACTAACTGATTGTTTACTTTTTTACAAGATTTTAAAGAAATCTTTTTGTAAAGAAGGCTCACATTCTTCCTCTCACTTAAGCATTTTTCCCCTCTTTTTCATTAATAACCGAGCGAATACGAAGCAGGTATCTTACACTGGTATGAAATGCACAAGAAGTAAAGAAATTATCAGTTATTTTTCAAACCCTAGTTTGTGGCCCCTATAAAATAACGATCGCTATTTTGCAGGAAATTTAAAAACGTGAGTAGTTATCCTTAATAAATACCACAAGTAGGTTTGATGAGCCAATGCACCCCTGTTGAAACAAATCTGATAATCGCTCGTGCGGTGTGTAGTTAGCCAATTACTCTTAGTTTTCACAGTACTGCACTAAAATACACTATTTTTAAGTTTCGGAAGTTTATCGCTTGTGTAAGGTGGGTTGACTGAATGTAAAAAAGTGCAGATAAAAAAGGAGGGGACTTTAGTCAACAAATACTTGGAGTGTTTAAACTTCTCTAGGTGTTATTAGATACCATGCCCCGCATCGTGACTAAGACTGACAGCGTGGATTTTTATAGCTGGACAAAAAAACCTACGCTTTCGATGGTGACCTTAACATACACCACATTTATTCACACAGTATCATTGATTTATGCAGGCCTTGTTTTTGTTGTGGGGTGAGAACTGTTACAAGCCACAGGGGTGCACGAGATGAGCACAATCGGGACAGAATCTTTTTTAAAGAAGGTTTAATTCGATTGCTGACAGTTGAATGAAAACGAGCCATAGGCCGAAATGGCATAGAGCAAAACGGATCAAGTCTGTCTTATATGCCAGAGGTTCCGGGTTCCAGAGCCTGACTCAGTCACCAAAAGCATTTTTGGGAATGAAAGGGGTCCTGTGATTCCTCGAGCTCACGTGGAGCGCAAAAGAACCTATGAACTTTCAGTTGAAATTATCTAAAGAATGTTGTCCCTCGTCCTGCTAGCGCCATTGTAGCAATTGCTAAGAGCACGTCAACCCACGAAAAAATCCTAACTGGATGAGAACCACATTGTATATGTTGAAAACTGTAGCAATATATCTATTACTTACCAAAGAGTTACCCACTGACGTAACGATGAAAACAAACGCATATTAGGTTGACAGTTACATAGATCTAAGAAGTGTTACTGCCACTAAAAATGACTGACTTTTTTTGTGCTGACATTAAGTATGGCAACTGTGCAGATGGAACTGGTGTATCTGCTGTGAGTGAGTAGGCTCACTTTATATAAATCTATTTTACTGATTATTTCCTCTTTTTGGTTGCAGCTCGCCAGAACGCCAACAATGTTCTCAGTGTTCGTAAGTATTGTTGCTGGAATGTGTGTTACTCCTTATGTAACCTCAGAAGTCACCCATATGCCGAATGTTGAAGACCTCACCCTTCGTAAGCCATGTTTTGTAATCTTTTATGATTTACCTGTAAATTAATTTTAACAAAACGATAATTGTCACAACTTAGGGGCATGCACAGACTGATGTTTTTATAGAACCTTTTAACCCCTAAAGTACCATATGGTATGTGGTGGCAGTATCTGTTTCTAAAAAGAATTAAAGTGTTAAAATGACCTGTGGTAAAATGAGCATAAGGATATCAGACCCTTTAGATTATCTGCTATGCTACCCTCTGCATATATTTTGCACGTTATGACGTTCAACAATTCATCAGATCATCTTTCCTTTGCATAATCTTAGCACATTGTGGCATACCACATAAAATACATAATGCATTCGCTTAGGCCTGAGCAGAGCCGAGGGCGTGGATGGGGAAATGCAGTCATTGTACATTCAATCCAAATGCATGAACTTAATGTAAATGGGAAAGCATGTTCATTCTTTTCACTACAGGAATGAATTCGGGGGAATACGGTCATTATTTGCACGGTAACAATATAAAAAGGGCAAGGATCTTAATATCAAGGGGGTAATGTCGATTAATAACGTTTGGCAACAAACGGCAAAAAACGAGCAGTGTGAAAAAATGGCGTCCTACCAAAATCTTGTCCATGGACCTTGACCGGTTTCCATTTGCCTAGTAGCCAGTAACCTTGAACACTCGATTGTTTATTTAAACTTTGTTAAGCATCATTATGTTGTTTCAGTACAGTCCGATTTATTTTGTAGATGAGTAAATAAACAACGCCACCGGCGAACTGAGCGACTTGCGCGGCCAAGTCGCTCAGTGTGCGGGCAGCCTTAGTCGAACTCGCCAGTTCGATAGGCACCTGCAGTTTTCCTGTGACCTAATTGATTAATATCATTCATTGCACAAACAGTGGTCAATTAAAATTACAACAGTAAAAAATTGTATACTATTATAGTAATCATGGTGGTGAAGGAACTGATAACAACGACGAAGTAAAGAACAAACACGCGAGTTGTGTCCGGTGGCATGGAATGTGGCATTGTCTGCAGGCTGAAGATTTTTACTTTTGGGCTCTTGTAGATGTCTAAAAAAATAACCCGTGTTTCAGCTGAAAGCGGACAACTTTAAACAAATGATGAAAGATTATTAATTTGAAAGCTCCATCAAAGTTGGATGCCTGATACAATGGAAAGGCGCATTCATTTCGTTGATGCTGGAATTCCAAATGCATGCACGTCCATTGTTACTTCGGTAAATGAATGTAAATTGCTTGCAACTATTTTGCGGTGTGCAGTAACAAGGTGAATTGTGTTAAAGTTGGTGGGTGCTGTGATTAGCTTGCAGCGAGGGTTTACTTGCTTACTGAATGCCGACTTTCTCAGTGAATGGTTTTTTTTTTATTGCATTCAGTCAAACATAGGTATGCAGCTTTTCCAAGCTGTGCCAAAATCTCGGTGGACAAGTCCGTTAATGTTGTCCCGATTAACAAACGTGGGATGGTTGTGGCAAGAGAGGGGAGGGAAAAAGAGGGGAATAGGAAAAAGGGAGAAGAGAAGGAAGGGAGAAGGGGAAAGGGGAGGGGAGAAGTGTGGAAGTCCTGTTAACATTTCTAAAATATCTGATCCAGTTCCTGGCCTATACCCCCGTAGGGATTTTTGAGTGGACGGATGAAACCTGTTACAGGGTCAGGAACATTATAGTAGATTAAAAAAATAGAGGTAGATATCTGAGAAACGTCATCCAAATTTTCCAGCACCAATTTTCTAATACGGCCGTTTTTCCGATGAAATTAAACATACCTTTATGCTTTCATCTGTGCTATCGGCTTACAAAGAGTTACATCGGCTTCTGGATGATCAAAACATGTTTGTAATCAATCCACCTGCACAATGATACTAAATTTATGTAAATATGTCACACGAAATTAGCTAAAAAAAATACGGTGTATGCAAATCAATACACAAGCGTACAGTACTACTTGCATAAAACACTTACAGAGGTTATCAGTAAGTGATTTTCGAAACAATTAAACAATATGGAAAGAATAGAAACCCACCTTTCAGAAAACCTAAATTTGTCCATTTCGGGTTATTTAGAGGACTCCCGAGAGCACTTTGAATTCGAAAATCACTGCACGCTTCCGCCGCTATGCCATTACCTCTTCACCTTTAAATGGGCTTAGGCCGGTCCGTATCTAAGTTAAACGAATTCAGTTAGGGTTGATGGAAAGAATCAATAACCACATTTCAGAAAATTCTAACCATGTCCATTTCGGGCTATTAGAGATTTCCTAAGCGCACTTTGAATTAGAAAATGACTTACGATTTTACTGCTATGCCATTTCCTCTTCACCTTTAAATATAGAGTTAGGACGGTCCGTATCTCAGTTAAACGATTTAGGTTAGAGTTGATGGAAACAATAGATCGCCACCTTTCAGAAAATTCTTAGCATGTCCATTTCGGGCTATTAGAGGGCTCCCGAGATCACTTTGAATTCGAAAATCACCACAGGCTTTTTGACGATATTCCATTACCTTTTCGCCTTTAAATGGGCTTCGGAAGGTCCGTATCTAACTTAAATGATTTCGGTTCGGGTTGATGGAAAGAATAGCTCACCACCTTTCAGAAAGTACAAAGCATATCCATTTCAGCCTATTAGAAAGCTCCCGAGATCACTTTGAATTCTAAAATCACCACACGCTTTTGCCGCTATGATATTACCTTTTTCACCTTTAAATGAGCGTATGACGGTACCTTTTTAATAAATACAGATGCAAAACTGTTTACGTTGCCTTTTGGACTTGTATGTCAGACTGCCTGAGCGGAGAATCGAACCCACGACCTTTGAAAC
>JAHWFP010098899.1:50817-67316 GCA_023313725.1 Lithobius niger | reverse complement strand
AACTGCTTGCGAAAATCTACAGAGACCAGGTTCCGATCGGTAAACAGTTCCAAAAACTTACTCCATGTTGATAAGTTTAGCGGATTGATTTTGTATTGATCCAAGACTTTTAAGTTACGGCGAGTCTTTAAGACCAGCGAAACTAACGACTGCTTTTCCGAACGCTCATTTATTCTCGGGCCTGCCTGGTTTAGCAACTAAGCCTGTTTTGACAACTTTGTTTGCTTTTCCACCCGCTCTTTCATAACGATTTTTGATTCCTCCGAACTGTAACTTGATCAACAAACAACTACGGTCGGCTGAACAATTGCAGCCGGCAACGAAGGATCGTGCTGCGCATGCGTCAATTGGAACCGAATGTCACGTCGCTCTTCCTAGTTGAAAAAAAAAAACACTTAGTTAGCGCCATTTAAAAACAGAATAGAATATTTAGCATGCTAAAAGGGCCTAATTTAATGCGGCGTGTATAATGAAAGCATACAGAAGTTAATTACGACGTTAAATAAATAGTAAGGTAGTTTATTACGAAGGCTCGAAGTTCCTGGCGTACCGTACAAAGCAGATGCATGATACGAATAATGGGAAGGTTATATTGAACACAACATTGTTGACAAGTACTGTTTATACCCATAGGGACATCAGAAATACAAATAAACACAACGTAACAGTTTAAATACTAAAAGAAATAATAATCACCAAATGTTTAATTCCACATTTATTTTATATATATATATATATATATATATATATATATATACATATTTTTAAAAATCGGTCCTTAGGTCAATCTGGGTATTGCTTAATCGATTTCTTGATTATGCGAGAAGTAATAGGGTAGTTTATTTATTTTTATCTCATTTATCCCATCAATTTGGAGCAATTCAATAGGGATTTCATTAAATATAGTAGGAATTGTATAATTTGTTGTTCGTTTGCCATATTGATTCTTGGCCAAAGACACTTCATATCGATATGTGGTTTTCCTGACATAATTATTTTTTAGCTTAAGACTTATTCCTCGTATGCTCATCCCAAGCTTTATTTTCTCAAGCTGGTATTTTTAACGTTTACATCACAGGGGAAAATTCGGATTTCACAATAACGTGTGGGATCTCTGCGACACAGATTGGTGCTGGCGGCCCATTCCCTTTTTCCAAAAGCTGGATACTTTCTATAACGTTAACGTCTGGACTGTTTTTCCCACTCGCTACGGAAACCTGTAGATGTTGGCACTCTATACTGGAGGTTCCACATGTAATTAGGCCTATAGTTGTGAGATTAGGCCTATATTTGTGTTATTAGGCCTATATTTGTGGGATTATATGCCTATATTTGTGTGATTAGGCCTATATTTGTTGGATTAGGCCTATATTTGTGGGATTAGGCCTATATTTGTGGGACTAAGCCTATATTTGTGGGATTAGGCCTATATTTGTATGGCTAGGGCTGAATTTGCACGATTAGGCCTATCTTTGGACGATTAGTCCCTAATTTGTGTATACCAGTATTAGTGAATTTTTACTAAGCAATTTTTAGGCTAAACGCATGAGACAGTCAAACTTGGTAAAATATGCGTATAGTAGTACGCGAGTAGTTGTATGGTGGCACGCTACTGATGATGATGCCGTATGTAAATAGCCCTATATTTGTTTGATTAGGCTTATTTGTATGCGTAAGTGTAGATTTGTATCATTAGACCTAGCCTATGTTTGTGTGATAAGGCCTGTGTATGAATGAGCATAAGATGTAGTGTTTTGCCATCATTCTGTGGTTAGGGGAGGGAGGGGCCGAGGCCCTTTTACGCCAACCCTATACTAAGGAGTCGTGGTCCCACAATAGGAATAAAGCGCCAGAAGAGCAAAGTGTCCCCTCACAGAGTCGGGGGAAGATGCTCGGGTCTTTTTTTTGAAATTTCGAAGGGACACTGCGGTTAAGTGTCTTCTAAAAAGAGCACCAGAGGTGCTCGTGACAACCAAGTCCGAAAGTGAGTTCCAGGCCGGAACAACACGTGCTACAAAATAGGCTCTATGAGATTCCGATTTGAACTTCGGATGCATCAACTTTAAAGACTGACGCGTGTGGATGTGACAGGGCATGTCTCGAAAAAAGGTAGGTCAGCACCCAACATACCATGTAGGATACGGTATGCCAAGATGAGATCAGAATTAAGTCTGTGCAGTTCGAGAGAGTCCAGATTGAGGGTGGCTATGCGCACAGAGTAGGGCAAATACCCCCAAACCCTTGAGACGCTTTCTAAAGCTTGTTGCACGGATTTGTGATTTGTGTGATTTGGCCTACTTTTGTGTATTAGGGCTATTTTGTGTGATTAGGGCTGTATTTGTGTGATTAGGCCTATAATTTGCATAAGCGAATATATACTAAGCAATCTTGAGGTATAAAACGCAAACTTGGCCCATGGAATGCACTGCTATCTAAAATATACTAGTCGCACTCCCTTCGGAGATTTAAACTTGGACTCGACAAGTTGGACCTGAGACCGTTTTTGAGTACACCAGAGTTTTGTCCGACCAACTTACCTATTTCCCCGTAAAGAACTGTTCGTGTGACCGTCTTTAGAGTGTGGAAAACCATATATTATTATTATTATTATTATTACAACATACGAAATAATATTTTCCAATGTTCTGGAGTGATCAGAAATCATAAGTGTACAAAACCCGTTGCTGTCTTGCTACGACCTGTCGAACTGTTGATTTTGCCCCAGCAGGTTTTTATGGGAGGTTCCTGTTGACCCCAAGCTTCTGGTTTTAAGAGGAACTGTCTAGTGAGGACTCTGCTTCCTCGACCCGCCCTTTGACGTCACACAGCACAAAAATACCCTCCAAACCTCTTGAGCTTTTCTTAGCACTCCAAGTTGCTGTGTTGGTCGAAGAAATTTTGCGGTTCAAATGTATTTATCATTAGGAAACCAGAAAGTCAAATTAAGGTTGCATCCAGGGAAGATGCACACAACTAAGGGAGAAAAGGTTAGAAGATTTTTCTTCAGCTCTTGCAGTCACATTTGGTCCAAGTTGGTCGTTAGGACGATTGCGGAGAGCATCTGCACTGCAACCAAATCTGTAAATAATTGGGCTTGTCGCTGCGCGGCGCTCCGCTCGGGGCAAACGTGGGATCGAGAGTATGTGTGTTTAAGGGAGGCTTTTAGCTAGCAACCCTCAAAACCAGTGCGTTTTTCCAATCTTTCACACAGAACAAAGCCATTGTATATTTATCTAAAACCAACTTATCTAAATACACACTAGTCAAAGCTGTTTATCTGTGTGTGTAACTGGAGGTGTTGTGGTTGATGTTTAAGTTTCTGTGTCAAGAATCGGTCTCTTCCTTGTTTTTTGGTGTTTTTTTTGTTATTACGTTGTGACGTTGTTATTAAGCATCAGGATATGTTTAGAATGTCCTGGGATGCATTTCCAAAATGAAAATTACGCATCGCAGTACATGGTAAGCATATTCTGGGAAACGTTTCAACAAAGAAAATTATGCATTCTGGACACGGTTCGAATTTTCACAATGTTGCTTCTTGTGCTTGATTATAAATATCTTGTGACGGGAAATGTCAGGTTTCTCCTTGAAGAATTTGGCATTAAATGAGTTTACATGGCCGTTCCTTAGGTGACTGTTGCCCAAACCAATCGATGACAGTCTGTGCGGAAGGCAGCTTTAGTAATTCTTGCCCAAACCTGTCGTTGACAGTCAATGCAGAAGGCAGCCTTAGTGACTGTTGCTCAAACCTATCGATGACAGTCTGTGCAGTAGGCAGCTTCAGTGATTGTTGACCAAATTAGCCGGCGACAGACTGTGCGGAAGACAGCATCAGTGACTGTTGTCCAAACCAATTGATGTGTGGAAGGCAACTTCTGTGAGGAAGGCAACTTTTGCAATTGTTACCCAAACGAGTCGATGACAGTCAGAAGGAAGGAAGGAAACTTTAGTGATTGTGTTTTAGTGATTGTTGTCCAAACCAGTCGATGACAATCTGTGCGGAAGAGAGCTTCAGTGATTGTTACCCAAACCAGTCGATGACAGTCTGTGTGGAAGACACCTTCAGTGATTGGTGTCCAAACCACTCGATGACAGTCTGTGTGGAAGACAGCTTCAGTGGTTGAATGTTGCCCAAACCAGTAGATGACAGTCTGTGCAGAAGACAGCATCATTGATTGTTGCCCAAACTATTCGATGATAGTCTGAGCGGAAGACAGCTTCAGTAATTGTTGCCCAAACTATTCGATGCCAGTCAGTGTGGAAGACAGCTTCAGTAATTGATTGTTGCCCAAACCAGTAGATGACAGTCTGAGCGGAAGACTGATTGTTGCCCAAACTGGTCGATGACAGTCTGAGTGGAAGACAGCTTCAGTGATTGTTGCCCAAACTAGCCGATGACAGTCTGTGTGGAAGACAGCTTCAGTAATTGATTGTTGCCCAAACCAGTAGATGACAGTCTGAGCGGAAGACAACTTCAGTGATTGTTGCCCAAACTATTCGATGACAGTCTGAGCAGAAGACAGCGTCAGTGATTGTTGCCCGAACTAGTCGATGACAGTCTGTGTGGAAGACAGCTTCACTAATTGATTGTTGCCCAAACCAGTAGATGACAGTCTGAGTGGAAGACAGCTTCAGTGATTGTTGCCCAAACTAGTCAATGACAGTCTGAGCGGAAGACAGATTCAGTGATCGTTGCCCAAACTAGTCGATGACAGTCTGAGCGGAAGACAGCTTCAGTGATTGTCGTCCAAACCGGTCCATGACAGTTTGTGCAGACAGCTTCAGTGATTGTTGTCCAAACCAGTCGATGAAAGTCTGTGCGGAAGACAGCTTCAGTGATTGTTGCTCAAACCAGTAGATGACAGTCCGTGTGGAAAAGAGCTTCAGTGATTGTTGCCTACACCAGTCGATGACAGTCTGTGCAGAAGATAACTTCAATGACTGGTGTCCAAACCAGTCGATGACAGTCTGTGTGGAAGAGAGCTTCAGTGATTGTTCACATAAACCAGTCGATCACAGTCTGTGCGGTAGGCTACTTCAGTGATTGTTTCCCAAACCAGTCGATGATAGTCTGTGTGAAGGCAACTTCAGTGATTGTTGCCCAGGCCAATCTGTGACCTTCTGTGCAGAAGGCAGCTTCAATGATTGTTGCCCAAATTAGTCGATGACAAATTTGTGGAAGGAAGCATCAGTGACTGTTGTCCAAACCAACAGATGACAACAATGCTGAAACTGTTGTTATTTACTGTCTTTCCGTGTGTGTACGGTTGGAACGCTCATTCCTGACTGATTTTAGAAAGCACACACAGCAATTATAATCAGGCACGTATCTTTCGATTTTTCCTTTGGAGATCTTTTACCACAGCTTATTTACATTTTTACTGTGCGTGATTTCATCAACTCAGATCGCGAGTTAATCATCGATACACGCTCATAATCTGTAATGGGGAAGACAGGTCGCACCGATCCCACTCTAGGCCTAAGTCGACATAGCGATCATGAGTGCAGCCATGGCTGATCCCTAGTACTTGTATATTACTTTTTTATGTTACGTAGTGTGTAGTAGACAAACCGAACTACTCGTACCGTCATGGTGTTTGTCTGTTTAGTATCCAAGACAAGTCAGTTTTAAACAGAGTTGGACTGGACCGGAAAGGACTCCTGTGCAATTTTGGGAGGGGGGGGTGATTGAGGCATCATGCGCTTTACCAGCAACTTACCTATACGTGATAGTGACGGGTTCACCAACCACCTCTTGGTGGTCTGGAGGAGCACAGTGAGCTCCCGATGCAAAGTCCCGGGGCGATTACCGGGGATTTTGGTTCTTTTTAATATTCTGGTGTTGTATCCGTCTTCCATAATTGAAAGACCGCCTTTTTTTGGGGTTGATTATAATAGTTTATTGCAATACTTTTTTTGAAGGTGGAGGGTTTAAGAAAAGGGGTTGTGGGAGATTTGTGCCTAAAAGAAATAGTCATCATAAAGCAAGCAGAAGCAGAGAATTCATTTTTCTTCTGGGAAGGGAAAAAAAGTGTCCAAGGTGCAGCAATTAATAAGCGCCTGTTGGGATTATGGCCAGTCCAACCCTGGTTTGAAGTCAGTGTCCGATTCATTTCCGAGTATAAATGGTAAGTGTGGATACTGTACTTTAACACATTCCTAGTTCTAAGTCAGAATGCGAAATTACGGTGCCTTGAGTATGTTGTTCTTACAGTTGTGATTCGAGATTTTTTTTTACGAACGTTAAAAGAGTCGTACTAGGCACATTAGTGAGTAGTGAAGATCTCAATTACTGTGTGGAGCAAGAGATGCTGCAGTACATTGGTTCAGTTTCTACATTCACAGGGTAGAAATAACTGATATGATTTCTGCCCAGTGCTCCACAGGGCAGTACGTTCCTGCTCCACTTATGATTTCTGCCCAGTGCTCTTACGTCAAATTTCGGCCCTGAAAAATATCTAATGTCGGAATTTCATCTCAAGCTCTATTTCCCAAAGCATATCAGAACAAAATTTCGAAAGTTATTGTGTCCCAACTAGAAACATGCGGCTGTGCAGCGACTACATAGTCAGAATCGGTCTTCTGACACTTCCACCACTTCTGCCACTTTTTCAACGAAAATGTTGGGACGAGCACCTCTATTACGCACTGCAACAACGATCTCTACTCTATAATCTAGACGTAGTAATCATCACAACTGTCGGTTAAAAATATGTTAGCTTTTAAACCTAATTTTAGATTTTAGGACTAATGTTAAGCTTTTAGAACCAATTTTTTACCTGCCGTTTTAATTTCATAAGTAGCAACTAACGGAGAATTGGGGTCGAGAGTAATCCTATTCATTCATGCAACATGGTGTCGAGAGTTTTTTTTTAATGACGCTAGTGTGTATCGTTAACGAACCCCTTTTGATTTTTTTTTATGGTTGCGTGTCTTCCTGTAGTGGTTAAATACGACGATCAAATGTTATTTCATTGAAATGTTATTATTCATTGAATTGTATTGCGCCGAGAAAGCCGATGTTTTTCAATACGATTTGTCGTATTTTTTAAAGCCCACTTGACTACCACCGAAAAGGCGACAAAGTCGTTGTTGCATACCGCCGTTACGGCTGTACAGAAGGCTAAAAAACACGCACACCCACAAACAGATACACACAATCCAGTATAATTTCGAGCATACTAAAAATCGCATTGCTTTGCCTTTAAGTTTACGGCGTTCGTTAAGCCGTTTCTAGTGGTTTTATTTATTTTTTAATCGGCTACACTGGGAATACCACGCTCTGGTTTTAAGTGATGCTAAGTAGGCTTCCTTCCGTTTGTTTGTGGGTGTGCGTGAGTGCTCAGGCTACAGGAGGGAGATTCGTTATCTAGCATTCGCAGAACTAGCCGCCAGAGCAAAATTCAATAAGAACGTCGGGTCGCATTAAGAACTAAATATGAAATACTACTTACGCCTAACTGGATGTCTCTGAAATGAAAGCGTCACGAATGTAGCATTTGTAATTTTAATAAGCTTTAGGACTATTGTTCGTTTCACTCTCTGCGCGTGCCTTATGGCGGCAGTGAAATCTGGCGTCGGAATGGCACGACATCGTTTCGTAACTTTAAGTTGTCGCTCGTTGTTATGATCACGAAGGTAATACGAAATTACTTCCGACTGTAAATACTAGTTTGAGGTGTCTGCTTAAGCAGCAGCGTACCGGTAAGAAGGGGCATTTACCCCTCCACCCCCCCCCTCCCCCAATCCCCAACCTAAAGATAATCATTAGGCCTACTCAATTCAGGACAGCTTCAAAATGGGGGTGAAAGCAAGTCCTTAGTTCCAATGCGATATTTGTGAGTGCTCCCTTCCCCTGAGCAAAGCGAACCAGCACAGCCCAGTGGCAGCAGCATCCTTGCCTCCAAACCAAGCTAACACTCCAGTTCGAATCCCCCCCAACTGTCCTAGGAAGAAAAAAGACTGGGACTTAATTATTATGGTCGGAAGACGTGAAGAACGAAATTTGGCAAAAAGTAAACAAACTCGGCAGTTATTGCAAATTTGGGTTTTTTTTAACGTGGGCTATCAAAGGCACTAAAATGGCTGCTGAAAATAAATGGTTAAGGTACTTATGGCACCCTCCACCCCCCCTCCTCATTGGACCCCATTGGAATTACAATTTATTTTTTACCTTCGCCCTTCCCACATCCCAAAAAAAACTTCCAGAGTGTGCCACTAACTTAAGGTTATTTCTGAGGTGGGTAACGAGATGGATAACCTCTTGCTGGGTTTTTCCTAGTTGAGAAGCGCAAATTGCATTACAAAGGGTGGGGGGGGGGGGTCAATAGCCGGCTCATAGACGGCAATATTCCTTAAAGGTACATTCGTCCCAACGCCATTTTACTCGATCTTCCACATCAAGTATACGGCCCCAAACTTCTATTTACTTGCCGTTAGTCAAGCCCTTGCTACAAAATCCGTTTGAAAATATATGTGACGTCTAGGAGATTTTCTGTTGAATATTGGGAACTAATTTAATAGCATCCTGCGATTATATGATCTATTGTGCGCTTACAAAAACCATGACGTTTCATCTGTGTGTGTGCGTGTACTAATTTTTAATCGTTTGCTTAGGTTTAGTTTAGGTTTGGGACTGAAGAAACCAACCTACTTTGTACCTAGCCTGGAAACTAACCCTAACTAAGGGCTCATAAAAACCGGCCTACTAGCAAAAAGGCTTAGTAGCAAAAATTCACCCAACTAACGGATCTATAGCAGGGGTCGAGGAAGACAAGCCAGGTGGCTGTCCCGAAGGCTAACTGATTTTGCATGCTGGCTTCGTTTCTTAAATACACGAGTTGGTTAGCCCTGACAACTGCCCAATAACAAGGGTATTATGGGAAATGGAAAATTCTGGAAGGTTCTACATCGCAGAAAACGGAAATGAAACAACAAGGCCTATATAAGATTAACCACACATAAAGACTTAATGGCCATAGGCCCCAGCAAACTTGCAAGTGTGCAAGATTTGAGACATCTCCATTTCCCTCAAGTTCTCAGAAACCCCTCCCCCTCCAAAAGAAAAATATAAAACAAAATGGAAAAAGGATTTCAATTCTCTCGTTGTTATCCCAAACCGCAGTTGCAAACCCTATTTTCTTGTTTACCCAAACCATTTTTGTTTGTAAATTTAGTTGTAGTCGCTTCGATTGACAGTTCAATGCCATTTCGCCTTTTGCATCTTCCCTGTCCCACTTTCCCTAGTCACTGCCAGGCGGCGTGATGTGCTTTTCGGCGCCCCCGATACCCCGGAGGCGTCAGAGTGGACGAGATTGGTCGAGAGGGCACTTGAGGGCGATCGATCCGCCTTCTAGCGGCAAGTACGGGAACTTGTTTTCGCAATCAGGCCTGTCTTGCTGCACGACGTTATCTATCAAGTCGTGACGTTGCAGGTCATGTGACGGGGACGACGACGTTGATTGCGTAATCAACGTCTGGTTGAGAGTGTAACGAAGATTTATGGGTTTTTATGACGTAAATTTGAGTTGAAGCCTACGAGGTGCTATGGAACCCTTAGTGAGGTGCCATGTGTTGGTGCATTTGGATTTTTTTTTTGTTTTACAGAAAATTGAATGCCCTTTTCCAGCCTCGCAGACGGCTCTGCAAGAAGTGGGATACGTCAGGGAGAGGTGTCAAAGGCACCTTTTTTTTTTAATGGACCAACGAACAGTTAAGAATGGCAAAAACTATCACGCAATTTTTTCGAAAGGACTTTCATTTTTAATTCGACGTGTCACACGTCGAATTAATGCGGAAATGGCGAAAAAACGGGGGTAGCCGATTTACGTCAGCGACATCTCCTCAAAAACCAGACACATTTGTTCAATTCTAATCCGACGAAATTCAAGTATGCGGGTGGGTGATTTGTAGTGCGCCAGTACACAAGGTATTATGATCTAGTTAATTTAGTTAGGGCGGTTTTAGTTCGCTAACCTCTAAAGAGGTCTCTGAGCGAAAAACCGTCGTCAAATAGTACACGATCAGTGGCTGACGTCAGCGCTTCCTCAGCGTAAAGGTGTGCGCTCAACGCCGATCATACGAAAAATTGCGGCGTGTAACTGCGCATTTCGGCAAGTCAGCTGTTCAACATTGCGGTCGGTTAGAGGCTATCGTGTACGTCGAGATGGCTCCTCATCTTATGGCGCAGAACAACACAAAGTGAGTCATCACTTACCTTTGCGGTGATCTGGATGGTACACCGAATTTCTATGATTGAATCTGGACGGTACAATAAATGCGATGCTCGTATAAAACATTTGCTGTTAATTACTGCGCCATCCTCGTGCTTTTCGGGCGCGATATATTACAGTATTTTATTACGCGTATTTGTGGTGTTGTTTCGTATTGAACAAGTGAGCAAAGAGAATGATGTCCTGTTTTCACAGTGGCGGACTCGCCAGTGGGAGGGAATAGCGGGATATTCCTAATGGCCTCTGACTTTCAGATTTTTTTTAAAATCCGTAACAGGAAGACTCACGTAAGTTTTATTGGTTCGACATTAGTTTTAACCATAGATTTAAAATTACAAATAATAATAATAAAGATAATTATAAATCGCTAGTAAAACAAGTACTTTGTATTGAGTAGCCTAACAAAAATTGGCCACATGAAATTGCAGTGTTATATTCAATGTGGACTTTGTCACAATTTTCGTGTGAATATTTAAACTTTTGTTAATACACCTAAAAAGTGTAAATAAATTTAAAGTAGTCAACCTCACGTACCCTCAGCGCAATATGATTTCTTCTACTCCCCTCCCCCACCAAATTACCTGCTGAATTTATGAAATATGGTATTCGAAGATTTAAAAAATGTAAAAGTCTGATGAACAAGAACAATGGGTATATGGGAAACTGTAAAACAACGAAGCTTTCAGTTTGTTTTTTTGTAAGGAAACCAATATCATCGTTCGATGAAAACTTATCTGGTCAGTGATTGCATCGTCGCACACAAGATTCTGGCTCATTTGCCGTATCGTAGTAGCAAAAGTTACGAGACAATCTACATAATCTACATAATTAAAATCATACGGTGTGCGTACGTGCGTGCGTGTTTGTACCTCTACTCCTCCGGAACCAAAGCACCTACAAAGATGGGAGTATAGGACCAAACGAAAGATAATTAAATTTCGCTTTTAATAGGCCTATTTTTATCGCTGTAACTTGATATTATCACCCTCAAATAAACGAAAGAACCTGAAAAACTTACGTCGAAGTTTTTTTACCCGCATGATGTTTGTTCATGACGTCATGAGGTTCGTTCATGCGTCATAGTTTGTTCATGAAAACCTCCTCGAGCGAAGAAAGATGATCTGGAAAAGGGTGCACGGACGACGTATTTTGCAACAAACCACATATACATCTTAAAATTGGTTTTATACTAACTGACTTGATGCAGGGACAAATCAAAACAATTGATTTGGTTTTAAAACGGTGTCAAACATTCGTGTTTCTGTAGCACGGAGGTGCGTGGATTGAACGAGCAAAGCGAGCGATTTCCACGTAAAGTAAACCTTTTGAATGTGTGGCTCGCTTTGCTCTATCAATCTTTCATCTCTCACCTTCGTAGGAGATTACAACTGACGTTCTGAAGATGTTTCTCCAAGTGAGGGATCATCAGAAAGTGAAGTGATAAGACGCCCATGGAAAAATCTGTACTGAGTAGAACGTAACGAACAATATTCTTAAAATAAGTGAAACAAGAAAACCCATATAAACTGTATACTAACGCAAATTACAAATGATGTGTGGTTCTTGGTGGTTACATTAATTCTGTCACGTTTCTGAGGAAATGTTTGCGCTGATTGAGTTAGCGAAGCGAACGAAAATCAGCGTTTGTCATCAGAAACAGCGCTTTTCTGATAAATTGCTTGATCTTTTTGCTTGACTCCTTGGAAGTAAAAAAATAATATTGACCTTCTCTCGAGATAACCGATATCGCATACTACACTCTTATAATTTGCTTGTTCGTTTGTTATGTGTTAGGTCTGTCTGTATCATAAGTGTTGCAGCAAGAAGTCTTCTCGAGCGCAGCGAGACGACGCGGAATGAGCGAGCGACTCCGCTAGTTAAAATTGTATGATGTGCGTGCGTTCGTGCGTGCGTGTTTGTACCTCTACTCCTCCGGACCAAAGCACCTACAAAGATGGGAGTAGGACCAAACGAAAGATAATTAAATTTCGCTTTTAATAGGCCTATTTTCATCGCTGTAATTTGATATTATCACCCTCAATTAAGCGAAAGAACCTGAAAAACTAACGTCAAAGTTTTTTTTACCCGCATGATGTTTGTTCATGACGTCATGAGGTTCGTTCATGCGTCATAGTTTGTTCATGAAAACCTCCTCGAGTAAAGAGAGATGATCTGGAAAAGGGTGCCCGGACGACGTATTTTGCAACACCCAACATATACATCTTAAAATTGGTTTTATACTAACTGACTTGATGCAGGGAAAAATCAAAACAATTGATTTGGTTTTAAAACGGTGTCAATCATTCGTGTTTCTGTAGCACGGAGGTGCGTGGATTGAACGAGCAAAGCGAGCGATTTCCACGTAAAGTAAACCTTTTGAATGTGTGGCTCGCTTTGCTCTATCAATCTTTCATCTCTCACCTTCGTAAGAGATTACAACTGACGTTCTGAAGATGTTTCTCCAAGTGAGGGATCATCAGAAAGTGAAATGATAAGACGCCCATGGAAAAATCTGTACTGAGCAGGACGTAAAGAACAATATTCTTAAAATAAGTAAAACAAGAAAACCCATATAAAGTGTATACTAACACAAATTACAAGTGATGTGTGGTTCTTGGCGGTTACATTGATTCAGTCACTATTCTGAGGAAATGTTTGCGCTGATTGAGTGAGCAAATCGAACGAAAATCAGCGTTTGTCATCAGAAACAGCACTTTTCTGATAAATTGCTTGATCTTTTTGCTTGACTCCTTGGAAGTAAAAAAATAATATTGGCCTTCTCTCGAGATAACCGATATCGCATACTACACTCTTATAATTTGCTTGTTCGTTTTTTATGTGGAAGCTCTGTCTGTATCATAAGTGTTGCAGTTGCAGCAAGAAATCTCCTCGAGCGCAGCGAGACGACGCGGAATGAGCGACTCCGTTAGTTTTTTTAATATAATGTGCAATATAGTAGATATTCGTCAGTACACCATGCATTTAGATTTTTTAGTAGGGGGGGGGGGGGGGGCAGGCGAAATGCCGGTTGTACAAAAAGGTAGATCCTTTAACCAAACTTACATTGCCCCTTCATTCAACCCCTTCAAAAGTTGTGAGGGGGGACTGGGACTTTTGGGACACCCTGTATAAAAGTATACAGCTAGACATTCAACATACAGTGATTAACAAGAATTGACAATCCAAAATACACCCCCATGCTTTACATAAACTGAACGAACTAACTGACAATTTTCAGAGCCCATTTTACAGCCTACCAGGCTGTGAAAGGAGAAGAAGTTCTAGTTATTCGCAATTAACAGCCAATTTTTAACAAGAATTTTGACCTTACTTATTATTGGTAGCTTTAATAACTCCCTAGGAATATTATTAAATATTTTAGGTAAATAGTATTTTTTACATCGTCTGCCATATTTGATACGCCATACCACTTACAAAGTTAAGTTTAACTTTTTTAGTGTTGTACTCGTAACTAACTGTAATAGTTTCCAACTTATTCATTGCATCATAGTAGTTTTTAAAAATGATTGTAAAATCTCTAATTTGCTTTACTTTCAATAAATTTAACTGTAAAAAAAAATAGGTTCCTTTTTAATAGTTGCTTTATTTATAAGAAGTATTTAATAATCTTGATTTACATCTTTTTGTAATTTAAGTAAATGGGTATTGCTTGCAAACCCACTGATTTCAATGCCATACCTAATGTGAGATAAAATCCATGTATCGTAAAGTATTTTATTTTTTTGTTCGAGCTGCTTAAAATATTTTTAAGAAAATACAACTTCGGCAAAATTCGTCTCATTTTGCCAATCAAGTTTTTAATATGAACTAAAAATGTCCAATTTACGTCAAACGTAACCCCAAGATATTTAAATTGCTTTAGAGATTTAAGTTTAGGACAGTCCACTACAGGGCTAAGGTATTGTTGGATAAAGACCTTCAAAAATTCTTGATTCAGGATTATTAAATACAGGATAGAAAGGAATATTAAAGGGAACTTATAAACATCTAAGGAACATCTAAGGCAACTTAACAAAATTCTTTGGACGAACACGAACAAGGAGTAGCAGTTACAAGCTTGTCATCCCGAAATAAAAACTCAATTGTAGACAGAATTTCTTTGGCATATGGGTAAATTCCATCCTGGAATTGACGAATTGATGAAACTGTTTCAGCTTCCTACGTAAATACCTCCAAGAGGTTATTTGACGTGGTAAATTCACGGCTTTTCTGAAACGACCTGAGCATTCCGCTAGGCATAAAAAATTCTGGATCTTTTAACATAAGGCTGACCCTTTCCAGACCCTGTAATGTCTCCACAACAAATTTTATTATTATTTATTGTTTATTTATTATTTTGCCTCACATCAGTAGTACACCCGGGGAGGGGGAGGGGGGAAAATGTGCCCGAAGTTAGGAGCAAAATTTAGTATATAGATAAACAAGGCCTTTAATGAAACCGAAAAACTCTGAATATTAGTGTTTTCGATACGTTTCAAAGGCAATTATATTGCTGGAAAATGAGGTGCTTTTACAGGGCTCTGAGTGGCCTTAGGACCCACCTCCCCTTTTTAGAACCCTTAGTTGAATACTTGGACTCCATTTTGAAATTCACTTGTTTGACATCTCGAAGTCCCCTTCAACAAACTTCGTCAGTGCGTCACTGCATCAAATTCGCCTCTTCGGATTGGTTTTTTTTTTCTTTGGGGGGGGGGGGGGCGGGGGGGGGGGGAGGGATCCCCCGCAATCCCTCCACCCCACTTCGACCGTGGCTGCCCTTCCAAAATTGCGGTTGACGGGTGGTAGTAGATACCCTTCAACGTACTACGTATTATATTTCATACCACACGAAAGAAACCTGCTAGTTGGAATTGGGAATAATGTAATGAATGTTGCTATTCATGGACTTGGGGGCAGCCACTTTTGTGGATTGCTGGATTTGGCTTTAGCGACTGGTTGAGTTGTTAACCAGTTTAATGAAGACCAAATGTGAGGATTCTGGGAAATAATGAAAGATCAACAGCAAGTTAGGAGTTGTTAACCCGTCATTAAATTGGTTAACAACTCAACCAGTCGTCAAAGCCAAATCCAGCAATCCACAAAAGTGGCTGCCCCCAAATCCATGAATAGCTAGGTATAGTTCCTATCCAACCTTTTTGGTTTGTTTTTTTTGCAAGAATTGGGATGGCAACGACCAGCGATCTGCATGTGTGACCAGCTAGCTACTCTTGTGATCACTTAAAACTGGAGTCGGGGTTTAAGCCAGGCATTGACCTAGTCTGACGTTTCTTTTACTGTTTCTTTTCGACCGGTCCTGTTTCGTGAAGCGCTAACTCTTATCAATAAAAGAAACGCCCGGATGCCAACAGGAATAAGGGAAAAATGAGGAGTAAACAACGTATGTCGAACATCTCTCGTCTGATTCTATGTCGAAAATCATTTTTATTAATGGCGCTTACGCGCAGCATCACTCTGCTTCCGGGGCTTCGACATGTCACCCGGATCAGGGTTGACCAGGGCGTCAGGCGCATAAATTCATAGGTCAATGAGCCCTGCTGACGCTACGGAGATATTATTCGGATCGCGTTGTGCTAACCTAACCTAACGTAACCTAACCAAAACTATCCTACCCTAACCAAACCTAACTTTAAAAAAACAACGACCAAAAGAAACACTTGTATGGTCCAGCAACCAAACAATATAGTCTGCTAAAGATTATACACTTTACCACAGCGTTTCTTAAAGGTTTTGATAGCGGGAGCCTTCACAACATGTTCCGAAAGGCAGTTCCATCGCGTAATGGCTCTAAGCCATTGAGCTTTAAAGTTTCTCCGCGTATTTCTTGAGCGTCCGATCGTGAGAAACTAGTCACAGCCTACCTTTTACCGAAATTTTCAAGGACCAGTGTAAGTGGCTCCCCCCTCCCCCCCCCCCTTCCCTTCTGACCTCCTACTACTCTTATGGTGAACTATTGTATTATTTCTAATTTCTAACTTCTATTTCTAATTACACCGTCTGGCGAAATTGGTTCTAAGTTAGGGAGGCTTTCCCCTTAGTAGGTTAACTTACAGTGATTTCTTTTATTTATTCACCGTTGACTTTTTCTAGGTTTTCTTTTTTTACATCTCGATTACAGGCTTAAAATAGCTAGTTCTTCACAAAACTGTGGTTAAAAGGTTTTTGTAAACCATTCTTACATCGAATAGTTGTTGATAAGGGAAAGAAAGAAGGGGGAAAAAAATACCAACATTCGTTCGATGAAGGATG
>JAHWFP010098899.1:0-24822 GCA_023313725.1 Lithobius niger | reverse complement strand
GTTAAATAGCATATAGGCAGCAGTTCGATAGAGGATAGACAAGAGTTTGATAGCTTATAGATAAGAGTTGGGTAGTGAATAGGCAAGAGTTGGGTAGTGAATAGGCAAGAGTTGAATAGCATATAGACAGAAGTTGGACAGTGGATAAACAAGACTTGGATAGCGATAGACAGGAGTTGAATAGCATATAGGCAGTAGTTGAATAGCTGATAGACAAGAGTTGGGTAGCGGAGAGACAAGATCTGGATAGCAGATACCTAAGAGTTGGATAGTGGATAGGCAAAATTTGTATAGTGGATAGACAAGAGTTGGATCGCAGATAATTATTGAATGGATAGTCAATAGACAAGAGTTGGATAGCGGATACACAAGGTTTGGCTAGTGGATAGACAATAGTTGGATAGTGAATAGGCAAGAGTTGAAGACGGTGATGGAGGCGTCAGTGGTTAGGTAGTATGTAGACAATAGTTGGATAATGGATAGACAAGAGTTGGGATAGCATATAAACAACAGTTGCATAGCAGATACACATGATTTGGATGGCATATAGACAACAGTTGAATAGCACATACAACATACCACTGTTGTGCATACTGCTGTGCATGCCCTTTATTGAATGATGCCACATGAAATTAGGCCTATATTCGTCTGGTTAGGCCTATTTTGAGTAAGAAGCCTATAATTAGCGAATTAGCAGATTAGCGAATAGTTATATTAACCACTTTTTAAAAAGCTAGGAAGCCAATTAGTATGTGAAGTATGCTGCCAAACAAAATAGAGAGTGCAGTAGGAAGAAGCTAATGGAGGAATGGGACCTAATTTATTTTACGACTGTTTTCTTTTTGCGGAATGTCTGTTAGCAGAGTACGAAATGCAACAAGATCGCGCCATGAGCAAAGCAAGACGACGTCTATGGAACGAGCGATTCGGCTATTTCGTTTTAAAAGAGAGTGGGTATCATGATTTCTTTGCTGAGCTCACCACTCGAACTAGTGATGTCCTTAGTACTGTTGCCCCTCAAAATGTGGCTTCGTGACCAACGTTACCAACTTTATTGTTTTGTTCAATGAGCGCCCAGGCGGTTGAAAACATTAGATAAACACATTGCTTCTTTAAAGATAAGGTCGGCAAACTGCCGCCAGGGCTAAGTCTGAAATAAAATAAATATCCGAGTTACCGGAAGTTCACCTTTTCAGCCCTCCCCCCCCCAACCCCTACCAGCATTTGTCGCCAACGACAACAAATTACTCCACGATTCACGATTCATGGATTCATGGATTACTCGAGGTTCGTAGACTTCACTCAAATGATACCTTGCCAGGCTACTTTGGCATCTCTTTCAAGTCCAACGTGTGTCTCCAAAGACTTAAGATCCGTCGAACCCCGAGAAGTAAATCCTCTAAAATAAATCCTTTTGACTGCTTGCATTCGCGAGGCCTAATTCTTGCCGGAATCAAAGGGTTTGTTGTCGGTGGGGATCGCCCAAGATGCGGATTAGGAAACGGAGAATGGAATTTTCCAACCGTCGCAGAATTCATCCATCTTAATACAATGCTTGTTTTGTTTGTGTTTTGCCATCAATTGCGTATGAAAGATTTGTCCCCCGAATGCGTTTCTAAAACCACAAATCTTTATTTATGAGGGCTTTGGGCTGTATCGATCGGACCTTATTCAGTTTTGTAAATCCGTCAACAGCAAGGCTTTGTTTTTGTTGCTTTAAAATTAAAATTGCAAAGCTGCCAAGTCTCTTAAAACCCGACTTTTATACCTTCATCCTTACAAGCTAAGAGAAAGAGAGCGGAAATTAAAATTTAATTGGCTGCTGCCAAACGAAAATTAAAAATACGATTTGAAGTAGGTTGAATCATGCAGCATAAAGTTAATTCTTTTTGAGGTATCATGTGTTTACTAACAATCCTCAACGGTAGAGGTGTGCCTTTCAAGAGGTGTGCCGTTCTCCGACTGCCTTTTCAGCAATGTCAGAAACATCAGCTAAATTATTAAGGTATATAGCAGCGACATTTGCCGCCATATTGGCACCAGTACGGGTTTTGGAGGGCATAACTACAAGGTGCACTACATAAAAATGGAGGGAAAAACAACGGAAGAGCGGATTTCTTATAGGCTTAAAATAACGTTGTTTTCACCGACAACAAAAATCGCGCGTTTTAGGTCTAAGAAATCACTCGTAACAGCATTGGCTTCAGTATGACGCCCTTCTGTTTCTCTCTGCAGTGCCCCTTGCAGCTAACCCATTAAGGCTCCAGCATAGAGTTATATACAATAAAACTACGTCGTGTCACTGCTCTATACGAGAAGCAAGAAGACTAGTTGGTAAGTGGCTTCTTCGCTTTAAGCAGAGTGGCGAAACTGTAAAACTAATAAGGTTTCCAAAAAATTGTCAACAGGTTGCGCCGCGCAGCAGAATCCCGTTGATATGAAGTCTGCTGAGTGACGTAGAACGTACCACTGAGACGGCGGTTTATTCAAGGCCCTTTGGTTGTGCGTAATTTTACGAGTTCTCCCCCAGGTCATTGAAGCGAGATTCTATCTGGGGAGCACGCGCAGGTACTCTAGCCAAAATACCAAAAAGCGGCTACAGCGACTACCTAGTCGCATCCGGTCTTCTGTAAAAGTCTGCCCCTACCAATGGTGATGCGCACACCTCTATCACGCATTGCAACAGCTATCTCTATTATATAATCTAAAAGCAGTAACCATCAGAATTTTTAAAATTAAAATTATTTGATTTGTTTTACGTAGCCATAACAACGTCTCGAAACGAGACCGTATCACATCATTCCCATTGAATTCAATGCTAATACATGGACGAGCTTGAGCCAATCGGGTTTGCAGCGAGCTCTAGCGACTGGAACTGTCCCTTCCCCATACTCGTAGCACAGAACTGCCAAACCATATGAAATATATATGGAAGCATCCTTGGTTCAGTCTCCATCCCACCGTTTCCCATCTGGAATGCTGCAAACGTTTTCATCGTATCCATGTTCCTTGCGTCTTCATTTACACGAAAACGTTAACGGGAAAATGCAGACGTGACTTATGCTGCTCCTGTTGTATGCGCTTAAGGCCCTGAAGCCCTAACCAGACTGGCTGATCGCGGCTGCACGCCGACGCACTATGGTGTAAAAAAGACTTCAATATTCGTCCTTAACGCAACACCAACCACACGATTGCTGCAATTTTGACCTTGTAGGCACGTAGTCACGCATAGCTTCGCACGAAATTTTCTTCTGTCTGGAGAGGCCTTAAACAGACTGGCAGCTTGCGGCCGCATGGCATCGCAGGATGGTTTAACAAAGTCGTCAAAATAGCTCAATAAACGCCACACTCGCTATACTTGAGTGCAGTAATTTTGACCTTGTTGGCACGCAGTAACGCGTCACTTCGAAAGAAATTGTATTCTGTCTGTTTGCGGCTTAAGCCTGTCCCATTATCACCGGGATTACTTACTTAGGATAATTCCGGAGCCAACGCAACGCAACCCACCTCATATTAGCAACTTCACTTTTGGCTGGACTGTTATCTGCGGGCACTTGGGCGTCGGATTCGATAGGTGTCGTGGTCCCAGCTGTACATCTCCGGCTACGTACAGACACGGGTTTGATCCTGGTGACTGGAAGTTATATGTACGGGTTTTTTCTCCGGTTGTTTCCTGCCCGTTGCATGCGGCATAAAACAACTGTCATAATGGTTGTATCTTCCACTCTGCCGCTCTTGGGTATTTGGGTGGGTAGATGTCCCGTGTATCGTCTCTTTCTATTTCTGTTTCACTAAAATCAAGTAGCACAGCCGAGGATACCCACCAAATTGCCCAAATAAATCCCACCAAAAGGTGTTTTTTTTTTAAGTTTCAAACGCATTGAAAATGCAGAAAATGGACTTGCGATGAGTGAGTGGTGTTATGGGGCAAGGTGATCAGATTGATGGTTAGCACGATTGTCTCATATGCAAGAGTTCCTGAGATCGAGCCTATGCTTAGCCGCAATACTTTTGGGAAGAGAAGGGCCATGTGCTTCCTGGTGCTTCTGTCGATTGTGCCACGTGAACGATTTTAGCAATTTCCCTCTTGCACCATGGATTCAACTGTGATAGCAGAAAGGCTTCTCTGCACGGCTCCAGTGCCTCCGTCGAAGCCAGCGCTTTGGCGGAACTAACAAATAAACATTTCGTGAATTGCGCGGTACAAATAGGCTGTCTTGAATATTTTGGGGAGTGGGTACTTAACGTGAGAAGCCATTTTTTATCAGCCGTTTTGGCTTTGCTATCACTACTTTCTTTGCCAGAGACTGGGTGGGTCCCTTTACCCTTGTGGGTTATTTTAAGATTATAATTATCATACCGCAGTTTATCTAAAATCACGAAGAAGAGTTTATAGTAAGTTCCATGTACTTCTTGACTGTTGACCTTGTTTAACCATGGGGGGGGGGATGAGGTTTAATGGCGCGTCGACAGCTTGGTCATTAGCGCCAACCTCAGTCATAGACCATGGTCAGGCAACCATGGTCAGGAAACTAGCTAGCCAGACAGATAACGATTTTAGGCGAGTAGACAATATGGCAAGCATGAGGCGACGTCACCGAGAACGTTGCTAAGCAACGGCACAGCCAGCCGATTGAACACGATTTTAGTCTTCTGTGCAGCCGACCAGCTGAAAGGACTATTGCAACGACTTTGCCCGTCCTTCCATCCATCCGTCTGTCCATCGCATTTTGTCCATCCGTTGTCCTCGCGCGAGTTTTTGACGATATTGGACAACTGGGCTCGCATGCTACGTCAAACCCAGCGTTAGGGCGCGTTTACGCAAGGACAATTTTCTCGCTCACTAGCTTTTATTTGGTCAATGCTAAATTTGCTGGCTGCTTCTCGCATTTGTCGGAGAAAGCGGCTTTCAAGTTGCCTATACGTTGTAACCATGGCAACAACGCGGACGCAAATTTTCTCCTCGTGCCTCGCGACACGACGTACGATGCTTGCAACAAGACAGCGTTGATTTATGACAACAAAAAAACAATTTTTACTGCAGTACACGACGACGGACAGATTCCTGAATACCGGCATTCGAAAGTTTGTCTTCGAATCGATAACTCCGAAATGGACGCCATGTTGGATTTTTAATTCTCGCTGCGAGTAGCTATTTATTCTACCGTCGTTTGATCACTGCTAGAAGCTGTTTTTTCAGCGAGAATAGCAAATTTTGGAAATAGCATGAAATGGCAACAATGTCGTAGCAATGTTTAAAATGACTGTTGCATTTGTTCTTTGTCCGTGTTGTTATTTATAATACATTTAATTTGTTGTCTATTACCGCAATCATTTAATAGAAACGGGAAATTAATCGTAAATAAATAACGGTTGCCTAGCAAATAGCTTTTGGCGAGCGAGAAGGTCTCGTTGCGTAAACGAGCCCTTAAACCTTTACACATATAAAGAAGTTGTGAGCGGGCTGACCTCTCGTTTGATTGGAAGCCTGCTATGCCTAAAATCCAATCAATAACCCGCAAATTTCAAACTTCAGATTGCAAATTTCAGATATCACGTTTAAAACTGGTGGCGTCCGCCAGACGCGATGTGAGCTAAAATATCTGTATCTAACGAGTCAATGTAGAAGGGTTCTGCAGACCTAAAATCACCCAAACAATCTAACCACTCATGATAATATCAACCGAATCAGCGGTACTTTCGGCGGCCATATTGTGTATCCTAGTCGCGTAAGCTGCTTTGTTGTCAAGGTCCGACCTGTAGCACAACCATACATGGGTTTTACCCATTTCTTAAACGACTTCGTGGGCCAAATATTCTTCGGGGAGATTAATCAAAAAGTTTCCAGGAAAACTTTATATAAATTGGAGTCTGCAAACAAAAGCTTTTGCGTGGTCGCAAATTCCACAAATTGCTCAATATCCGCTTTCCGGCCGTATATTCCTCAGCATATTTGATTCAACGACCACCATATTACTCCACCAACCCCATCTGTCTCCTCCCCACCCCCACCACCTCCTCATCCTTCCCCTTTAAAATGGCAATGCGCGCGAAGTCTAGCTTTTATCAAGAAGATCCTTTTTCGTTTTTCGGCGACAGATTCTTTCTTCATTTGTCAGCTGCCGTGAGCAGTAGCAGACGCATTATTGGATGAAATACGGTCACGTGATTTAAGCCGCCGCATGTTGGCTAGCTGGATCGTTCGTAGCTGGAAGAGGAACCGTTTTCGAGTTTGGTGCAGGCTCCTGGAGTTTGGCGAGTTCGTAACTCGGATATATGAGGAAGCTTTGGGCCCGCTGTGACAGCAGATGAAATAATGTTACGAGTGTGACGGTTCGTTAACCAGGGAGGCAGAGCCATCGTCAAAAGACCGGTAGTGGGAATACAGAAATGGTGGATGGGGAGAGGAAAATAGAAGAATGAGGAAGAAAACGGAACTGAAGCGAAAAGCGAAAGAATTTACTTGACACGAAACTGTTAGAACCCCCCAAGAAACGTGGTAAATTTGAGCTTGTTTTTTTTCCGAAAATTGAAATTTTGTTTGAGCTTGGTCCTTTCAAGCAAACCTTTCCAGACTACAATTTAAATTTTATTTTTTTTGTCACCGAGGCGGGTGTTTGCTTTGAGGGAAAGAAGTGAAAGATGTTGAAGTGCAAAATAAAAGTTTCGATTATGAACTTTCTGCTGCAACAGGTAATTTTTTTTAAATCATCGTTGGCCGAGCGAACGAAGCGAACGATGTCCAATACTCGACAAAATATTGATTGTGTGGTGCAGTGTACCTGTTTGTTTGTTTGGCACACGATATAACGTTTGCAATGTTATTCTAATTTTATTTAATTTTCATGTCGAGGCAGCTTCTGTGCATGAAATCAAAGAGATGAAATTTGTACTTCAAATTTTTTTCAGAGATATTTGGGTTTTTTGTCGGATGTCTAAACTAATTTTCAGGAGCGGCGGTAAAGGAGATCGATCTACAAGGCTACTTAGTGGCCTTGAGCCCAAAGCCATTTTCCATAACAAACCACAGTGAAAGTTCTTATATCTTGAAAGATTATACCGTCATAATTTTTAACGGCCATTAACCAATGGGAAGTCAGTAAACGACACCTACCAGCCAATCACGCCTCCTTAATACTGATTAAACGACCACACGGTATTATATCGGATTAAACTGTGAGCTTCATGCTTCCGCCACATAACGAAAGTATGAATGAACTGCATTCGGTTGGCCTAAACCAATTTCTAAACGTATAGGATGTACCTGATAGTCAAGTGACGCATTATTTGACTCCCGGCGATGCACGCTTAAGCTTTGGTTGTCACGGTGACAGACGATCAACGGCAGCATTAGTTTTCCGCTGACTGAGTATGTTACGCCGCTCTGGACTAGTTAGGCCTGGAGCCGTTACTATGCGAAGCGTGGTGGTCGAGGCAACCTAAGTACATCAAGTATTACGCAGTACTTGAATTTTAAAACGGAAATAGTAGATAAATTAATTATAACTAGCTGTACCCCCGGCGTAAAATACGCCGGTCTTGCCGGTCTTAAAACGCTACTCACTAGGCTAAACTAGAAGCGGCCGCCATACAACGCGATGATACCGCAACATAGAAAACCCGATTTCGCCCAGAACTTTACTAAACGAAAATTATCTCTTTCCAAGGCAAACGGTGATATTTGGGGCCGGAATCATAGTGCGCGCGTTATTATATACATCGAGAATTGGTGTAATCAGAAAAAGTATGACGCAAGCATTTGTGAAACAAGGAAGTGACATGATTTGTTCCTTGTTTCACAAATGCTTGCGTCATACTATTTCTGATTACACAAATTCTCGATGTATATAATAGTGCGCGCAAAGTTCGCCCCTGCGGACAGTGTTTCATACTGTAAAGAAATATTGGTATAAAAATAAAATATAAGCGTAAAATTCTCGTCTGCTTCAGCTATTGCGTCGCAAATGAAGGTAATTTCCGTTTGCCGATGTTCTGGTCGAAATCAGGTTTTCTATGTTGCGGTGTCATCGCGTTGAATAGCGGCCGCTTCTAGCGTGTTGTGAGTAGCGTTTTACCGTGTTTTAATAATTTTTAAAAAATAAGTTTTGCTCACGTTTTCGTTATGATTTTCGCACGTTTTACGACAAAAGGAATCGATAGGTAGGTGAATTAAGTCGCGAGCTTGAATAGTAGTTATTCTAGATAATTACCTTAATGAGCTCTCCCACAGTTTATTTTTCGTCAGTTCTCAACGAAATTTTGAAGTGGAAAATTTTATTTGGAGGGATTTTGTCGGGGTGATTTTGTCGTCCCTGGCCGTTTTGTAACGCGGTGTTACGCACTCTTAAAATTGCTGAGCCATTTACTTCAGTTTGCATCTAAATGAAATGCAAACCTTTTTCTTTCAAGTCGTTTCCTATAAGACATTTTTTATTATTATTAAGCGAAGTTTTTCTAAAAAGGGGTAGACAGCTAAGTAATGTTTGTGGTTTATTTTATTTTATTTTAATCAAGCCACTCTGTGCTTACAAATTTTGTACACAAATGGATATTTGGTAAAATCAAAATAAACCGCTCGTAATATTTTATTTTTCTTTCAATGTCGTTTCAGGAAAAGGACGTTCGGATTATTTTAGGAAACTTCAATGAAACCTTGGCTCGACGAATATTTTGCGAAGTAAGTGAAACTTCAGTTTATGTATTTGAACTAGGGAACCGGAAATTGTTACTAATGATCGTGAATTCCGAACTAGAGGGGGCACTGATTTTCAAATCTACGGTCTAAAGATAATGAATTAAAGAGCAGGGTACATTCCATGCGCTTCTCTTCCTCCAAGAGATTGCGGCGATTATTAGTTCGTCCAACTGCTCCTCAACATCGTCGCCACAGTTAAGGGACAAGCAGGCAACGTAACGTGGTTCAAGCTGCAGGTTGGGGTAATTCGAAATTAAAATACTGATGGAATAAGGCGCAAAGTCGTGATTCAGTTCTTGTGGTTGTTTTAATTATTAATTTGAGCGGCAATCAGCTCAGGATCGCTTGATTTATGGGGGGGGCGACTCTTGCCTCGGCTTAGGGCCTTAAATGGAATGCCATAAATGTTAAGTTTACTCGGTATCAGTTAGAATGGTGAAGAAGGACAGCGCAATTCAAGCTAAAGTCAATAAAAAGCCCAAAATTATGCACAAAGAAGCAAAAAGACACAACGTTTCGGGGATATCATGCACCCCGTTTTCAAGTGCGAATAAAATCAGCTGAAAAGCATCGTACAACAAAAAAAATTAAAAACACTGAAAAATCATGCTGTATGCAAGGCACAGGATGCTAAAATTTTCCTAAGGCTAAGGGTTTTTACAAAAGGTTTTTAGGACCTGGGGGAATGGGAGTCAAAATTCTTCCCTCCCTCCCCCCAACAAGTTTTTATGACTGATTGACCTACAGACTTGGGGAGGGGGGGGGGGGGGAGAACGGATTTCCGCAGCCTTGATTTGCGAATTTCCGCAGGATTGGAAACGGATATCAAGGCCAAAACTATTGATATTGACAGTTGGCATCATTACCAATACCATCATCACAAAACTGATGGTACAGAAGCTCGTCTGCAGCAGGCCTACAAAAATCCCAGTCGGGTTCAACCATTTTCAAATTCCAATTTTAACCAAAATGTAAAAGTTTTTTAGGCTAGGGCTTCCAAATGAAGTTTAACAATAAAAATAAACTTCCGAAATGGCACACTAAATAAACATACTTATAATTGCTAGCTGATCAACAGTGTGTCTTGTCACGTATTCATATTTTATGCTCGTTTAGTTTTTTAACCTCCCTACTTCCAAATTGCCGAAAAATGGTACATTTCGTAACATGATTTGTTGGCGTCCAAATAATCATGCCATGAAATACAACTTTTGAGGGGAGGGGGTTAAAAATTCGGGGGAGGGGGGACTTCTCATAGCCTTTGTGGGGGTTGGGCTGTATGTAGACTAATTTATTGAATTTCTTTTTCAGGCTCGAAAGTTAGGCATGTACGGCCGGAAATATCAATGGCTCCTAGTGACGATGTATACTCCAAGATGGTGGAAGGTTGACGACCCACATATGGACTGTAGTCGGGAAGAATTACTGCAAGCACTCGACGGCTATATAGCGACGGACCTCCTTCCTTTAAGGACTAGCAACATCTCCACAGTTTCCGGGCTGGTAAGATTTCTAGTTGCCGTATTTTCTGAAGAGTATGATCACAAAGTGATCAGGTGATCCATCCTGAATGTTTGCTGCAAGGTAAATAAGTAGGTAGTGACACTTTTCTGAAAACCCTGGGATAAAATAATATCTGCTTTCATCAACGGCATAAGATGGCAGCACGTGTCAGGTGATCGTAGGAAGCGAAACTTGAAATAAAAAATGGCGGCAATGTTACCCTGGCAACCGTGGAACAACGACAATACCTTCGGAAATTGAAAAAATAATAATAATAATAATAATAATAATAATAATAATAATAATAATACTGCTTTATTCAAGTACAGGTACACGTACGGCACAGGTACTGGCACGAAGTGCTTACAGACTTGTGTGTGCAAGCAATTAACATGTTATTTTTTTTTTAAATATATATACTATTATATCAAGTAAATGTTAACATTAATTAAACATTTGGTATTTTGTTCACTTGTCTATTACAATTATACATTATTATTATTTTTTATGTACACATAAATATTTACAATTAGGTCTATAAGTTATCAACATTAATTAAACAACATGGTATATTCCTTCACTTGTCAATAATTTGCATATATTAAATGGATCTCTTTCGTCTCCTTATTTTTTATTGATTATTTAATAGCCATTTTTTGATCTTGTGTTTCATTTCACTATAATTTTGGATGCGTCTTAGTTCCGTTGGGATTTTGTTAAATTTTGACGGTATAAGAAATTTCATGGTTCTCTTACCATACGAATTTCGCCATTTAGGTTCCTGTAGCCATTTTTTATTCTTGGAATAATAATAATAATAATAATAATAATAATAATAATAATAATTTATTTGTGTATAAGCAAAAACGGGGTCCAATAGGGCAAGCCACTTACATGGTCCGACTTTTACACAAAAGTTACATACTACACATTAGTCACAGACTGATACCATCATCGGACTGAGTAATTTATGCTAAAATAACCTTCTTTGTAAAAATGTATTAAGACCTACCTTTTGTAAGCAATTTTTAAAACCTGCAATCGTGTTGGCTTCAACAACCGCCTTAGGTAGGAGATTCCAACAATTCACCACTCTGGTACTAAAGAAAAATTTCCTGGTATCAGTGCTGAATATGTCAGCAACTGGTTTCCAGGAGTGTCCCCTCGTACGGTCTCCAGAACGGTGCTCAAAGAAAATAGCGTAATCGACCCCCAAGTGTCCACGGACCAACTGGTATGTCAACTTTAAGTCTGCTCTTAATCGCCGTAATTCTAGTTGTTCCAATTTTAAAAGTTCTAAGCCTATCCACGTATCGCATGTGAGAAAAACCTTTTAATGATTTTGTAAATATACGTTGGACTGATTCCAAGAGGTCTATATCTTTTAGAAGGTGTGGGGACCAGACCGGGCTGGCATATTCAAGCATTGGTCGCACATGCACCTTAAATGCCCAAACAAAATGATGTCGTGCGAGGGCAACATCTGAAGTTGAAGAACTTATTCTGAGTTCGATTCAAACCTCATTCACTTCGTTACAAGAAACGTCAACAACGGAAGACGATTAAGCCTGAGTGGCCGCACAGCACGCTTCTCGGAACACAAATCCATGCATTAGGGCGTGTTTACGCAACGAGACCTTCTCGCTCGCCGAAAGCTATTTGCTAGGCAACCATTATTTATTTACGATCAGGTTCCCCCTTTCAACTAAATGGAAGCGGTAATAAATAACAAATTTAATGTATCATAAATAACAACACAGATAAAGAACAAAGTGCAACAGTAATTTTAAACATTGCTACAGCATTGTTGTCATTTCAAACTATTTCGGAAATTTAGGGCCTTAGGGCTTCGGGCAGATGACCAGGAGTGGTTAACGCTCGTTAAACCCTTTAACCCTTTTTATTTCGGAAATTTACCATTCTCGCTCAAAGTACAGCTTCTTACCAGTGATCAAACAACGGTAGAACAAAATAGCTGCTCGCAGTGAGAATTCAAAATCCAACATGGCGTCCATTTCGGGGTTATCGAATCGAAGATAAACAATCAAATGACGGCATTCAGAAATCAGTCTGTCGTCTTGTACTGCAGTAAAAATTGTTTTCTTGTTGTCGTAAATCGACGCTGTCACACCGCAAGCATGTACTTCGTGTCGTGAGGCACACCGAGTTCGCGTCGTTGCCATGGTTACTATACGTGTAGACAACTCGAAAGCCCCATGCTTCGGTAAAGGCGAGAAGCAGCCCCAAGATTTATTATTGACGAAGT
Source organism: Lithobius niger (assembly GCA_023313725.1). NCBI lineage: Eukaryota > Metazoa > Arthropoda > Chilopoda > Lithobiomorpha > Lithobiidae > Lithobius > Lithobius niger. The sequence continues at coordinate 12,358 of JAHWFP010098899.1, read as the reverse complement.
AAAAGCTAGCGAGCGAGAAAATTATCGTTGCGTAAATCTGCCCTTATACTTAGCCCCACTCGTAACTACAACCCGTTTTAAAATTGAATGTTAGACTAAAAATAAATAAAATTTGACCAGCAAGTTTTGATCTACCTTAGTAATAAAAAATTAATTATTTAATGTCCTAATCTGACTTATGATATCTTTTAAGCAATTAATTTTGTATTCTTATCGTGATCAATTAGTTTTAGTGACGCTAAATAGTTCGATCTCCGTGATGCTTTGCGCTTCCGGTTACTTGACGACAGCGCCCTCTGGCGGTAAATCGTTGAAAGCAGGTACTAGTTTCATCCAAATGAATACCGTTGTCAGCAAAAGAGCGGCATTACCTATAATTCTACCCTAGTCTGCTGGATAACTGGAACTGTTCATTTAGTTTTCCTTGTGGCAAAAGTGTTGTTTCGTTTCATACTTTTTTTTCTTTTCCGTGCATTACGTTACTTTGTTTTCTTCTTATCTTGTTCAGCAACAAAATCGCTTATGCGATAGATGGAGAGTGTCGTATGGGGGGGGGGGGGCGGGGGGGTTGAAGCTCTAGCAGCTACTACAGTCGCAACGCAGCTTCACATAAGTGTTACTAGCGCACCACCACTTGACAAGGACCAAGATTAGCTATATTTAAAAGACTTAACGCTCGGTTTCACGTAGCATAACTAAATACAGATGCAAACCTATTTACGTTGCCTTTTGGACTTATATGTCAGACTGCCTGAGCGGGGAATCGAACCCAGGACCCCGCTCAGGGTAACGCTTCAAAAGGTACCGTAAATAGGTTTGCATCTGTATTTAGTTATTTCTTGTGAGCCTTTGACTTTCCCGTCTTTTTCACGTAGCATGCCAGACGCGTCGTCCAAGCGTTGCGCTGAACTGAAAGCACGAAGAGCGAAAAACCCCAATCGTAGCATTGATTAGTGTTAGCGGTCTCACAAAAACGTGGCAATCCTTTCATTATTAGATTTACCGGTGTTACAGCGCTAAACGAACATTATTTTACGGTAATGGTGACTATTCTTGAAGTCTTCGGACGATTTACTGCTACGACAAAGGATCGTTTAACACATTTTTAATGAGAATTGAAAACGCCGTAGCGTATTTTACAGTACAATACACACGTACCTTGGTCGCTCTTCTGCTTGAAATTCATGAAATTAAACCTCCGGAGCCTTTTTTTTTTTTGTCGTCGAGTGAACAAAGACGTACGTAGCGTGAAGCCATTGTTGTTAAACTTTAATAATTTGGTGTCAATGCAGTGTGCTCAGGGCCACAGCTCTGGTAATAAATTCAATTCAATTCCCCGTATCGCGTGTCACACGTACCTTTCACAGTTCAGTCCGCATGTTAGAGCAGTTCATTTTTGGGGTGTAAGTAGCGCGACTGGTGGCAGAGTCGGTGGCTAATTGGACGACGCGTCGAATTTCTAACGTTAGGCCTTTACATCCAGGTAGCCTTGCAAGGACTGCAGAAGCACAGACAAGATGGCGCTGGAAACCGTAGCTTAAGCCGGCTCACATTGAAGTTCATAGATGCCGGGAAATAAACATTGCGCTGTCGCAAACTTCCCTAAATTATTCGTGTAATTTTTTACAAACCGCATATGGCTAATGTTAGCTAACACAATGCACTTTACGTAATTCGTTCTCCCACGCTCGCCTTATTGTTGTTTGCCGGCCATATATTTAAGCTGCGTGATTGCAACGTACGGTGGTTTATTGGGACACACAAACATTTTTTTCCTACACACAAAACTTTTATGAAACCGGAACAAGATGGACCACTGGCATGGGAGCAAGTTTACCATATATCGTTCCTTGTTTTAGTGTGTCTTATCTGCTGTTGGAAAGGCGAACTTCCGGTTTCATGAAAGTGTAGAGCAGTGACATTTGCGCCATATTGGCTCCAAATATGGGTTTTGGAGGGCATAACTGCAAGGTGCACTATATAAATATGGAGGGAAAAACAACGGAAGAGCGGATTTCTTAGGCTTAAAATAACGTTGTTTTCGCCAACAACAAAAATCGCGCGTTTTAGGTCTGAGAAGTCACTCCTCACAGCATCAGCTTCAGTATGACGCCCTTCTGTTTCTCTCCACAGTGCCCCTTGCAGCTAACCCATTAAGGCTCCAGCATAGAGTTATACACAATAATACTACGTCGTGTCACTCCTCTATTGTGTGTGTAGGAAACAAATTGTTGTTTGTCCCAACAAGCCACCGTAGCAACCACACTCGTTTCCTCCTGTTTGCCCCCGCCGTTTATCCCTGCATCCCGCTTGTTCCCCTAGTTGATGATGACGTCACTAAACAACGCAACTGGTTGTGGCTGTCCGTAGGAGTATGCTCCTCCAACGTAATTGCTCTAAGGTGGTAACGGTTTGTAGGTTGATCACAAAGCAATCGGCGCGTTCATAAACTCACCCAAGGGCTTTGCGCTAAGGGCGCGTTTACGCTACAAGGCCTTCTCGCTCGCCGAAAGCTATTTGCTAGTCAACCAGTATTTATTTACGATTAGTGTCCAGTTTCTATTAAATGAATGCGGCAATACATAACAAATTAAATACATTATAAATAATAATACGAATAAAGAACAACGTGCAACAGTAGTTTTAAACATTGCTACTACGTTGTTGTCATTTCACGCTGTTTCCTAAATTTGCTATTCTCGCACAAAGCACAGCTCTTCGCAGTGATCAGACGACGGTAGAATAAATAGCTGCTCGCAGCGAAAATTCAAAACCAACATGGCGTCCGTTTCGTGGTCATAGAATTGACGACAACCCATCGAATGCCGGCGTTCAGAAATCAGTTTGTCGTTTTGTACTGCAGCAAACATTGTTTACTTGTTGTCATAAATCGACGTTGACACGTTGCACGCATCGTACGTCGTGTCGCGAGGCACAAGCAGAATATCTGCGTCCGCGTTGTTGCCATGGTTACTACGTATAGACAACTCGAAAGCCGCATTCTCCGGTAAAGGCGAGAAACAGCCAGCACATTTAGTATTAACCAAGTAAAAACCAGTGAGCGAGAAAATTGCCCTTGCATAAATCCGCCCTAAAGCCCGACCTCATCATGATAGTTGAAACGTGGTGACTTTGTCCGATACCTATGTAAGACATCACCGCTGATGAAGCATCGTAGTCATCGACTCTAGGAGCAATTTTATCCACCAAATCCACCGAATAAAGATGGCGGACCTGCAGTTGTTCTTCGCTACGATTATTAATGTAAATACAATTAACGACAGGTGGAGATTACTGTGATGCTGTGATTATTGTGTGATTATTGCAATTGGGCGTTGAACATAGTTATCGACCGATGTTGAAAGAAAAAGGGCTTGGCAACTCCCATGACAACGCAAGGCTGAGCAAAAAGACTTCTTTCCTGACACTGTCGTCCATTTTACTCATCGATCGTTCCAGCGAGTACATTCTAAAACAAATCCCGTGTGACGCCATTTTTTATATCAGCGGCCCCGCATCCATAGGAATCAGTCACTGCAGATGCAACAATCTGGTATATTTGGTGAATTTTTTATTGTTGATTTCAAACGCAACAAATAATGCGAACCTTACCTTACCACAATTTTCTAAGCCAGATGGCCAGTGCGTTTCGGTACGGCTCGGCATGGCACCACACGCGTTTTTTGTGTTTGAACTATTACGGCGTGAATTCAAATGGTGCTCAACACGTGGCCTGGATTTCAGAAATTTTAATGACGTGAAACGTTTAAGAACCCAAGTTCTGAATTGTTTTTAATTGGCGTAAATGTCTTATTTGTCTAAACTTTTACGAGATTTTACGAAGTTTGCTCAAGCCACTGGGTGTGCCGTTGTTGTTGGGTCAGACTGACAAACAAAGGCCCAAGATGATAAAAAAAAAACACAAGTCCGATACTTGCAGCTGCAGCTGCACCGGTTTATTGACAATGACATCGCACACAATATTTCGGTCCTTGCAGTTGCACTGGTTTATTTGAAAATGACATCGCTATCGTGGATAACCCTTGGTTCTGGCGGTTGCCCTGGTTTATTGAACATGAAATATGCTATCGTGGATAATCCTTGGCCCTTGTAGTTGCACTGGCTTATTGAAAATGACATCACAAACAATATTTTGGTCCTGCCAGTTGCACTGATTTATTGAAAATGACATTGCCTTCGTGGGCAATCCTTGGTTCTTGCGGTTGCACTGGTTTATTGAAAATGACATCGCACACAATATTTTCTGTCCTTGCAGTTGCATGGTTTATTGAAAATGACATCACAAATAATATTTTGGTTCCTGTGGGTGCACTGGTTTCTTGAAAACGACATTACACACAATATTTCGGTCCTTGCGATTGCACTGGTTTATTGAAAAATGGCATCGTCATCATGGATAATCCTTGGGCCTTGCAGTTGCACTGGTTTATTAAAAATGACATGACACTTAATATTTCGGTCCTTGCTGTTGCACTGGTTTATTGAAAATGACATCGCTATTGTGGGTAACACTTGCCCCTTGCGGGTGCACTGGTTTACTGAAAATGACACCACACACAATATTTCGGTCCTTACAGTTGCACTGACTTATTGAAAATGACATCGCTGGCAACATTTCGGTCGTTACGATTGTACTGATTTATTGAAAATGACATCGCTATCCCAGATCATCCTTGGTCCTTGCGGTTGCACTGGTTTATTGAAAATGATATCACACACGGTGTTTCGGCCCCGAGTAGGATGTGCTTTTCAGTTGCTTGAAACACAACTGAAAAGAAGTCAATGGTCAGATCGTGGATAAATTCTTTTCAGTTGTTTTTATTTTTTTTTGTGAGAAAATGGACCAGCACGTTCCAGTCTGGACCGAAATATTTTGTGCGATGTCATTGTTAATAAACCAGTGCAACCGCAAGGACCAAGTGCGGTACTTGTGGCTATTGTCATCTTTCACGTTACCTTGCATATCTCCGTGTTAAGGCCGAAGAGTTAATTTTCTCGAACGACAAATAATATTGTGGATAGTAGAGTGTCCGGGCGCGTCGTTTTATCTGGAGGCAAGTCACGTGACGGAATGCGCTGCGCTCTCTGTTGGTGGCGTCTTGCGCCAAATGTCAATATTGGCCGAAACAATTAGGAGGTGGTCTGCAGGGACGGGAAGGGGCGCGTGCTGTGTGCACAAACGCAGTCGAGTGGATGGTGCTTGGTGGGGGTGTCGGCACAAATAATCTTGGACTCACCCTCACGATCACCCTTTCGCCTGCCAATGAGGTTGGAGCATCCGGCAAATGAGAAGGTGGAGAGGGATTTGGGAAGTGGAATTTAGGTGGGGGGGGGGGGGGGGGAATGGTTGGGGGTATAGGAGGTGAAAGAGGTCGTGGATATCCGTGCCGAATGTTGGAAACTGATGATCCGATTGAAGCTTATCGGTGAAAGATGCCATTTTCGATTGCGGTTGAAGGTCAGATCAAAGCTGTAAAACTCAAATCTGCTGGCGGCGCGGGAGATCCTGATTGGTCTGACGCGTCATCGCGGTCCCTCCGTTCGTGAACTTCAGGTGAACGGGCCTGTCGTGCAGATATCTCGCATTCGTAAAAGGTGGGGGGAAATATGGAAGGCACGGAAAATGACCCTAACGCCTTTCGTACACTCGGATAACATGGCAAGCCCTTGATTACACCCTTTCCTCTTTGAACCAAATAAGAAACTTGAATAGCCATACTGAACACATTCGTAAACTCACTAACCCGCTCAGCGCTATGGCACTCCAGCTAAAAAGTTGTTTCTAAACGCGCGATTAATTGTCCGATCCCTCAGCGTAACGTCACTGATGAAGTAACAGGATAAGAGGCTCTTTGAGGCGATTTTCCTCCTGAATCCAGTGAGTTAGAATGGCGGACCTGGTCTTTCTTCGGTAGGAGTATTTATTTAAACACTAGAGTTGAACTACCCGACTTCACTTAGGTGGAGTAAGTCGCCTATATTACTGAACATTTACTCTTAAATTCCAACAAAGAAATGATTCGGTCTCCATCCCACACTAAAAGAATTTCTTGTCTTGGGTTTCAATAATGTGTAATCGTAAAATAGTAGAACGTTGGGTTAAAACGAAGTTCGTTTTCTACTTTAGTCAACGTAGCCGTCGAATGAACAGCCTTACCGGTCTCCCTCCTCCCACACCCAACTTTATTTACCATAAATCCTCTATTTGTATTGCCTGGGGTGCTGGTTAGGAATCAAGCCATTTTGACCAGGCTACAATTAGAGACCCGACTACAATTAGAGACCGGCCACTACAAAATTTCAAAGGAAATCTACAGTATCAGTACATGTAGAACATGTGTGTGACAGTTAAAAGTTTAGGCGTAATTGTGAGCTTTTGGGCCTAATTTTTACTTGCCGTTTTAATTTCGTGAACAGCAACTAACGGATAATTGGCTGGACAGTGCAGGCTTACTCCTTTATGCACCACGGTGTACCACCCGGCACAAAGTGACAGTGTATGGTGTTGCCGAAAGCACCACGAATATAGATCAGTGGTAACAAGCAAAGTGCTGGGAAAGACGTCGTAATGTAGCGTTGATGAAGCCAGGCCTCATTTTAAGCCTAATTTTCAGCCTGTTTTTTTGTTCATGCCATCTTAGTTTCGTAAATTGTAGCTAACAGAGAAGTTGGTTCGAGAGCAAGCCGAGAGTAAGCGAGAGTGGCCGCTGAACAGAATGGTGAAAACCGTGTCGTGTCTACCTGGTACCGTTCTAAAGTTGAAATAATCGATACACAGATGGACAAACAGGGGGACGGGCACACAAAATCGTTGCAATAGTCTTTTCCAAATCTACAGATGACTAAACTGGTGTATTTTCAGTGTCGTTAAAAATTTGCAATGATTTCTTAATTTTTTTAAATTTGGTATCCAATATTCTGAAAATACAGCAGCTTTTTATGCGTACACTGTGCATTAGGTATCTAGCTATTGTGGTGTGTGCTGAGACTGTGGAGATTAACAAATGTCTAGTACTAAATACCCATGATGCACTTCAGGAGGAGGCATCACATCAATCGTGCTCCTATGCCCCATCAAAATTTCAGTTTTGGGATCCAGCAGACAGAGTGAGAATTAGGACTAAAAAGACCCACATCACGCCAAATTCTCAGATTTTCTTTACCCCATTGATCAAATCACCTAAAAAAAGTCTAATGTTGATCAAGTATTTCCACAGTTTCAAATAAAAAATTTCTTCTTTCCACCCCCCCCCCCTCACCAATTCCTGAAAAGAGCTATTACATCTACAAGTAGCAGTTATGCTAAAACCAAGAATTTATATGGTTTGGAAGGAGAATTTGTAACTCTAAAAAGTCCCCGTTGGAACACGTTAGATTCGTCCCCATTAGTTCAGTCCGAGTTTTCAGAGGGCGCACGTGTTCCATCTGGTAATTTTTACTCATTTTTCAGCCCAAGTCTAAAATAAACTAAATTACAACTAAGCTAAACTAAATAATAATTAAATACAAGCTAGTTTCGTTTAGTTTAGTTTAATTTAATTTTAGGCTAAAAACTGAGTAGAAATTCTCACATAAAACACGTGGCGCCCTCTATAAACTAAGACTGAACTAATGTGAATATATCTACGGCGTTTCAGTATGGGTCTCAGTCACAAACTTTCCTCCCCAAACCTATAAATTCTTGCTAAAACATATCAACACGTAGCTGATCACCTGTGAATCAACACTTCCTCTGGCTTAACTTCTTATTGACAGGGTGACTGGAGAAAATTAAACCATAAAATCCTCACTAATTCGGGGATCCCGCATACATTTGTACACCAAATAGCATTTGGACATAAAGAACTCCCTCGTTGAGTAAAGGACTGAGACTGAAAGCACTAAACTATCAGTGGCTAAACAACAGTGCTACTCGTAGTCGAATTCAACAATTAATAACCACCAATCATGTTTCAATACCGCTCAACATATTTTCCTTCAACCTCGATCTGAACCTATCATTTATTCATGAAGTACCCAGCTTCGCCCGAGTGGAGCATCCAATAAAGTCAAAGTTCCAAAATATTTTTCCTTATCGACTATTATTCTAGCACAGTGGTTTTCAACCTATGGGTCGCGATACATAAGCGGGAACAAAAATTATTTTACTTTTTTTTAAATCTTTTAGTCTTAAAATTTTTTCCCCCTGAAACTTAATCATTAATAAAATTAATTAATTGTAAAGCACTTTTATCTCTTCTAAAATATAATTCTAATTGTAATCTCTCCATTCTAACAACTAATCTTTCTAATCTATTGTATAATTCTATAAAATACGAGAGCTATTTTTTTTAATGAGCAAATGACGACGTTTAACATGCTTAAAATGCAAAAGAAAACATTGGCGTCCCGGGACAACCCGACCCACCAACGCTCCCCCAGACCCCCTAGTTGTGACACCCACGGGCGAAGGAATTTACTTGGGAGTGGGGGGGGGGGGGTGGTTGGGTCGTGGTAATTTTTTTTTGGGGGGGTCGCGGTTTGAAAAACGTTGGGAACCACTGTTCTAGCAGAAATTATTTTAACGTCCCACCAGATAGTAAAGGCAACACAAACTAGCTAGTAGACGATCTCCCGTGTAACGTCCGTTTTGATTGTCCAAAGCAGATGATGTAGGGACTACAAGTCAATGAAAATTAAGCTCTCAGAGGGCTTGGTCCTGCTTCGTGCCAAATGAAAATGAAGCTAGGGTCCGTATTTTGAACGCTGACTAAAACTCGAACTTGACTTGAAATGACGGACACACCTATTTAGTGCCATTCACCGCCAGAACTTCTTTTGGATACACTTGGAAGAAATCGGGTGGTGAATGGCACTAAATAGGTGTGACGTCATTTCAAGTCAAGTTCGAGTTTTAGTCGGCGTTCAGAATACGGGCCTAAAGATGAGAATCGCTTATAGCACTGAGCCTGAGTCATTCAATACGCCTAACCCACGCGGTCAATACGTAGGGAAAGAAGTAGCAGGGAGACCAAGACGAGACAGCATAGCTGCAGCGAGCAACGGCAGAATTTACATTCGCCAGACCATTTTGCTTCAAAACTTTGGCTTATAGTAGAGGGTCATTCTCATGATATCAGTCATTTAAAGGTACATTCCTTCCAGCGCCATTTTTCTCGATCCTCCACATCAAGTTTCGGCCCCAAAGGTTTATTTACTTACCTTTAGTCAATCCCTTGCTAAAAAATCCGTTTTAAAATGTGGCGTCTAGGAATATTGGGAACTATATTTATTACCATCCTACGATTAAATGATTCTTGCACGCTTACAATAACCTTGACGTTTCATCTGTGTGTGCGTGCATGTAGTAATTTTTAATCGCTTACTAATAATGACCACGAGATCAAAAATCTAAAAGACTAATGCGGTAAAAATTAAAATTAATTATGCCAATAGATCGCCGAAGAAAAATTATTAGATACGAACCTAACCAAATATAAAGTGCGATGTTAAAATACGAAAAACATTCCGGTTTGTGACGACACAATTTTTGCGTCCATGCTGTTCCGTTTACTACGCCAAAGGCCAGCTGAGATAGTAGCTAATGCTGCTTTTATCTTAATTGGCCTTAGGTGTCCTTGTGTTGCTATGCAGAGTCTCGTGAAACGGTGCGATGGTAACATGCAGAGATGGCGATCTACGCGTGGCTGTTGTAAGGCAGGCGGAGTGTACCTTGAAGTTCGTAAATCCCTGCCACCACCCTGTGCCGACCAGACAAGTGTGAGAGACTACCAAGTGAATTCCACAGCTATGGGATATGTTATAGCGTATTCTGGATGTTATATTGTCCTCCAGCAATAAACGTAGGTTACACGGTTCTCATCCAGGGTTTACCCCGTTATATATTTCTGTCTCCTTCGAAAATGTCAAGTAATGTTCATAATAATTAAGCCGGTTCGTCTCACAGCAGTTTCCTTCAAATACGGTAAAGCTCCATAAAATTTATTTTTAAAAAAGTTAAAAAAATAATAAATTAATACTTTTAGGTTATTGTGTTCTACATTAAGGCGGAATGAAAAATCTTTTTTTTTTGTAATTCCTCATATCCTGGGTATGGAAAAGCTGCCTGTAGGCACCACTATCAAACAGGAAATATTCATCGCTCTATAGTCTGTTCCACATTACGTTTTCAGAAAACTAACTGTATGACGCCACGTTTTCTTCCACTACGAGTGCAAAAACATGTAAATATCCCACTCGTAGACTCTAACAGTAACTGTGTAGAGTCTACAATTGTGATATCCACATGTTTTTGCACTCGTAGTGCAAGGAAACGTGGCATCATGCAATTAGTTTTCTGCAAGTATGATGTGGAACAGACTATAGGGATATGTCTTGAGGGGCCCCAAAACATTCATGTTTAACACTGTACGGCAAAAGGAGGAACAGCAAGAGCAGAGATACCCACTGACTGGGCTGAGGAATTCCACTCGGAGTAAAACAACAAAGACAATTTTAATTTTCAATTTTCAATTTTACTTTCAGTGGAATTCCTCAGCCCAGTCAGTGGGTATCTCTGCTCTTGCCGTCCCTCAAACTCTGAAAATGTCTTTCTCTTCTGGGAGGAACAGCAGAAAATGCAAAAATAACGGTCTGACTCGTTTAAAGTTTAATTTTTAACATTATATCATTGGATACTCTCAGAAACAAGGTAAATCCATACTTATAAGGAATTTAGTTTTTCTTACAAACTGGGAATAATTTAGCAGCAAAAATGAGACAAATCGCATTTTCGGGCTATTTTGGCCTACAACTACTATATTGGCACTCTATTATGCAGAAACAAATGTTTCTTGGCCATTATGGTAACCATTCTTGGTCTCTGAGATAATGTCAAAATTAAATTTTGAACCAGGCAGATTATAATTTTTGCATTTTTGGCCATTCCGCCCATTGCCATACAATGTTAAACCTGAAGGCCTTTAGAGCATCTTAATACATGACCCCAGAGTGATGAATTTTTAAGTGTGTGACAGTGATGCTTAAAGGCAACCTTTCGACAATCAGACTATGAGGAGTTTAAAAAAAAAAGATTTTTTTTTAGTCGTGACCTACTCTACAGCCAACCTACAAATTTTATTCCCACAATACAGGCAAAACATGCATCTAGGAAATGCACCGGCAACGTGACTATTTTCCTGACACCTGAAGCATTTATGTATTTTCATTTCTTCTAACATCCTAATATAAAACAAATTGTCATTTTCCGTTGACTAGTAACTAACCTTTTGACAGCAAATGCTGTCAAAAGTTAGTTACTAGGCCACGGTAATTGACATATTGTTGTACATTGGGATAACTACACGTCAGCAGAAATGAAATATGTAAATTCTTCAGGTGTCAGGAGAAAAGTGGCCTCTAGGGTCACCAGTGCGACAGGGTTCGTGCCAGGGCTCCCATTTTCTGGGGCCATCCATCTAGCATCGTCCCCCGCGCGCACGGACACATTGCCAGTATATGTCCATACACATTTCCAGTGTATAGATATCTATTCCCTTACATACCTTCCTGCAGAAATAAAAATGCAAATGCTTCAGGTGTCAGTAATACGGACACATTGCCAGCATATGTCCACACACATTTCCATAGTATGTGTTATCCATGTTCGTACAACACTCCCTTACACAACACCTCTTCCTTTCGCGAAACCTCCTACAATCAACAGCACCTTAAACAACTCAGCTCCACAACGAAACACTCGCTGTGCCCCTTCAGTTTACCATCATGTATAAACCACATCTTGCAAGGCTCACAAATTAGGTGCAATTTAAGTGCCTCATTAAAATTGATGGCAAAACGAAGTTTAAAGTTGGAATTTTGTATTTATTTTAACTCATTAACAAATGCATGCCAAGCCGCCTTCCGAAATGGAGACGTCGTCGCGCTTTGTAAAAAATTCAAGGAACAAGCGAATTACGTTTAAAAGGCTGCGCGGACCCAGATAACAAGAAATGGAAGCGCAAAGCGGTGACCTTAAAGCTCTTAAAATGTTAAAGACGAAAACGGGGAAATAAAGATGAAACACGGGTGGCGGGGATTCCCGTGCGTGACATCTCGCAGAATTCCATAAATTATGTCTTAAAACTTGAGTTAATCTTTGTGCCCTCAGAGTTCGGTGATGTGTTGGAACGAAGGTAAACATTAAGTGCATACCGCCCTTCTTTGGCCTTGCAGTGACCCTGACGTCACGCAGGCCATTCGTAACCGTTTGGTGTTGATTTATGTATTTAATTTTCCTCTAAGATGGATGGACTACGGGTTAGCGTAGAAGGAGGAAAAGGACAAGATGGTTTTGAAC
>JAHWFP010098898.1:7509-38411 GCA_023313725.1 Lithobius niger | reverse complement strand
TTTTTTTTTATAATTTAAAACACTGAAACATGTTGAGTCAGCCATTGCTTATCCACCATCTTGAATTTGACATAATCGACCATTTGACTCAATATTTGCAGGTGAATGTTAACCTGTGGTCACTTGTGTCAAATCCAAGATGGTGGATCAGCAATGGCTGTCTCAATATGTTTTTCACTGTTTTAAATTGTAAAAAATCGTCATTTTATTGTGACCAAGGGCAAAAAAAATTATGCCAGAAAATTAAATATCTGCATTCATTGATGTCCTTGTGGCTTATTTTGCCCTTTAGGAGGTGTTTCACACCATTCTGACTCGACCACAAAATAGTTGGCGTTACATCCTTATTTAAGTAACCCGTAAGGCCTAATTAACCGTCTTGGCTGCTATATAGCTGCACTGAATTAAAATGGTAGCCATACAAAACGGCAGAACGGAACATACACACGTTATTTAAGTAACCCGTAAGGCCTAATTAACCGTCTTGGCTGCTATATAGCTGCACTGAATTAAAATGGTAGCCATACAAAACGACAGAACGGAACATACACACGTGTGATAAAAAATTAAACCGAACTGAAGTTTTACGGTCATCTTATCGATTCGTATCTATTCTAGTGACGTGTACTAGTTCTCTGCTTCGTAGAGATCGTCATTCAAACAAGAGTGCTTCCACAGTGTCCTTTGATGTTACATCAGGATACTTGGGTTGTTCTGCGATCACGAGGCGTGACCCTTTTGCTTGCAGCGAGATTATCTGTTAGTTTATGCCTCGGGGTGGTTGACATCGTTTTTTGTGCCATCTTCACCCACCTTTATTGTTACTTACTACCGGTAATATACAAATAAGCACAAATTAGCGCCCAAATTAAGCCCTTTTTCGAGCTTAGTACTGAGACAAGAACTAGGGGCCACCGATTTAAGCTTGTGATTCCCAAATTAATCTAAATTGCAGGAAATCCTTTTTTGCCGTGAGAGTCGCTCCAGTGTGGAATTCCTTGAGTGACAGCATTGTCTCCGCCTCGTCATTAAAGACCTTTAAAAGATTGTTGAACGGGTGTTGCTTGAAGGCACACCTTCTCCGTCCCGATAACTATCCTTGAAAGACTCTTATCCGCTTCTTTTCCCACCTTAACCAATTCGAAATCCTCACAACGTTGGCATCTTTTGATGACATGTTTAATGGTACCTTGCATTAGTGAGTATGGTTTATCCAGTTGACAAGGTGTCCTATGATACTGATGTTTTTAAAACATGATTTTTATCTTTTGATGTTGTGTTTAATGGCCCCTTGCAGTGAGTATGGTTTATACAGTTGACGATGTATCCTACGATACTGAGACATGATTTTAATGATGTGCCTTCTCTTAATTAACTTACGGTAAGGTGTTTGTTCTTACCGATTTGCTCATTTTACTGAGCAATAGACACATTATTAAAAAAATTACTGTAAATAACATAAGGTAAATTGGAAATAAGCCATTGGACGAGTGGCCATGTATCGGTAAAGGCGGTATGGCAGCGATCCAGTGTTGCATCCCTTTTCTGGCGTTGCCACTTTTCGGCCAACAATTGGAGATTCTGAAAGGTTGCAACAATGGCCCTCCCCGTTCATCAACTTGGCCTGACGACCAAAGAAGATCAACTCAACAATATCAAGATACGACAGGTTTTATTCTTAAATTGCTCTTGCGTCACACTGTCGCCAATGATTTCAAAACAAGTTGAACAGTTGTATCTATTCACGCGGGAACTGGTCATGGGAATGTCCCTAATTTAGAGAACCATAACTTGCCCTGACACCAAACTAGCGAGCAGTCCTGATTTTAAGATTACCATTTCGGCCCAAAAATTTGAAATATTCTTAAAATTCATAACTCTTTCAGTATTTATGAGAACGTCTCCCAAAGTCAGTGGTCCCGCACAATTCAGGTGAGCTGTATAAAATTCAACAAGAACTGAACCACAGCCTGTCAAATTTCATCATTTGGGTACCATACGAATATTTGTGTTTGTGGGGATGAAGAGTTTTGCAGATGATCCTTGTTGATGCGGCTGCGGATCCGTTAATTCATCGCAGAACCGGACTGATTCGTTAGTTCGCTGGGGGACGGCACTCGAATGAAATGTAAGCGTGTAAAGGTGTACTACGTTATTTCTAGCTTGCGATTTTCGCTGATGGCTTATTTCCAATTTTCCGGTAATATATCAGCCTCAAGACTTAACATACAGGACCAAAATTTATCCCCAATCAGATGCCTTACTCTCCATCTCTAGTATTTCATCCTTGTATTTTCTTCCTTTCGGCCAAAAGTAAGCTGACATAATTACTGATAAATTACATTGTTGCTCTTCTGCATTTGCGACTGAGGTACCAAAAGTGGTGTTTCGAAGAATTGACGACACCATTCAAACATTCTGTTAAATTACAAAAACGTCTAAACTTGTTAATCATCCTCCCTGACCTTCCTGGGCAGTGTGGTTACATCTTCCAGGTTTAATCTTACAGCTTTTAATTAGTGCTAATACTAGTGACGTCTGTATACATTTAATTGTAAAGACGATAACTTACTTAGATAGGTCATCACTAACTTATACAGGACAATCACTAACTTATGCAGGACTTTGCTGATCTGCCCTCATTTTTGATCGTTATTACTGAACTTTTACGCAATATTCGCCAATTTTATTGATTGGTCACGTTTGGCAAAAAATAGCTCTTAACCTCAGGCCACCTAAATTCAGTCTGAACGAAGTGTAACTAAATAAAACATCGACGACAGTTAAAGCGGAGCCTGTAGGTGCATCATCATCGAGCATGCGCACTATTCTAGGATTTAAACGGTGCTACCTAGCAACGGCGAGGAAAGCGAGCAATAGGAGGTCGACCTAGCGATGGTGGCAAATGTATTTCGCCGCTGCCGCGCCGTGCTTTACGAGCCCAATATCCTGTGGAAATAGGTGGCGCAGTGAGTTAGGGTGTCGCTCGACCCCGTCCTCATCCCCTTTTGTTCTGCAAGCCTGACACATGGGCGATGCGCGTGCCCCACCAAACCTCACACCATTCGTCAGACTTTCAACAATGCTTTATGGCGGGAAGACGTTGAGTTTGCGATGCCGCAGCTGGGGAAATGAGGTGGCGATGAGGACCTTCGCAAATCTCGAGGTGTCTCCGTACTTCGTGTTTACAACAATCGTGTAAACGACACTTTGGATATCGTCCCGTCGACTCGAAGGAGATCAGTTGCCTTACGATGTTCGACAAGAGCATGATAAAAAGCAGATGTGGAGGAGATAAAGCAAATTCAACGTACCTTCGCATTTCGTCGTTGCAGTCATAAAAAGTGTAATTTTAGAAGAAATGGTTGCGTAAACACAACGTTGCGAGGCTTTAACGCTTACGCGAATGATGTTGATAAGGTTGGCGGCGCTCGAAAACAAAAGGGGTAATTGGGAAAAGTTACAAACGGGCCCTGGAAGTAACTTTTTTGTTTGTTTTTTATACGACGTGTGAGCGGCAAGGGGGTGTATGGAATAAAAATCTGAAAAACACCACTATTGCACTCCAAAGCATTTCGTGATAAACAGTGGCAGCGAAATTAAAAAGAGTGGAAATCTGTGACGCAGAGTAAACTCGTGGGCAACACAGAACTTTTAAGAAGAATAATTAAGGTGCCAATAGATAGCAACAAGTTCTGCATGAAGTATAGGAAAATATATCCAACTAGCTGTACCCCCGGCGTAACATACGCCGGTCTAGCCGGTTCCCGCATACCTGAGCGAAATACTGTAGTGGGCAGTATGGAATGAAAAAGGTGCCGACTGCCCCCTGCTTCCTCCTTCGAACTCCCCTGCGGCCTACCCAGTTGTATGGTCTGATTTTCCCCCATCCTTGCTCCCCCTCCTTATTAACCAGTGCTGATTTGTTTTGTTATGGAAGTAAATGTCTTTTTTCAATGGAGGCCGCTCAATTGCCCGTTCTGATACCAAGCGCAATGAACCTAACAATGGTCGTGCATGCAGTGATTGTTACTGAACCAACTTTGAAACTCTTCACGTCGGCTCTAAGCTAGCATTATTAAAACAATATTTCGATTGTTATTGATTGTTACATGCCACATCCGTTTGTTTGACATTGTCGGTCGCTCGCACTCTTTCATTATAGTGCATAATGATGAATTTGCTTGCCCAACCTAAGCGTATTATATATATAGATTAAAACACACACAAAAAGTAAGTCTAGTATATATCTACACTAGCCAGATATTCAATGGATACTAAATAGAAGCAGTATAGATATTAAACATTGACAATAAACAAAATGTCAAGATCAGCAAGCCCAACAATCCATTCGCTTACCTTCCACTTGAAACAGTGAGCGGACCAGATGGTTTTACAGTGATATGATAGAGCATTGTAAATCTTTGGCACCTGATAAAGAAAACATGTTATGTAGAATTTCCCGCGTTTCTCTCTCTTCTCCAATTGCGTGTCTTCTCTATGCGTAACTCTTCTCCATTTCTCTCTATATTATATATTACTTGATAAATACTTAACTCACCATCCAGAGTTGCAGAGACGTTGGTTGAGTAGTTTCTCCTCTGACAGAAGATAGGCAGACGAGGTGTTACTAGGCTTCCACCCATTCACGCTCATGAGATTCAACGAGATGAAGGCCTATTGCTCAGGCTTAATGGCAGTCTGTCCAAAATGGCGGCATTCATAAAACTGATAACTAGACTAATCAGAGGTGAAGCCTGGTTGAAGGTTCGTAGAGAAGTGAGAGTGGGGATCCACGTAGAGATTGTTTACGCTATAGAGAAGGGAGAGGTACAATTGAGAGGGCCATACTTTGTCGCTCAAAGAACGGTAAATCGTCAAAAGCTTTAAAACACGCTATGAGAAAGGTAAAGGGACGGAGTGCGCTGAGATTAAGCAACAATGATCGCATGAAAGTTGATTACAATGTGAGATGGTACAACAATAGCTTCGGCTGAAGACTTCAGACATTGTTAATGGAGGTCTATTGTTGGTTTGCCAACACTCTTATTGTTGTAGCCCTCAAGCCCAATTATAGTTTCTGGCTGCAGTTTCCTTTATTTGGGGTGTGTGGCTCCGGGCCAGGGCTCCGCATTAAATCAATTCAGAATTCCCAATTATCTATCGTGGGGCAGGTAACCCAATTCGGTTCGTGCTCCCTAAAACAAGCAACAACGACAACAACCCAATTAAATAGAAACAGTGGGAAGTGATTAGAGTTAGTGACCCCCACGGAATTACAGGTAGTACAATAGTGGGAAAGGAAGGAAAGGAGTAGGGGAATATTTTCTCCCACTATCCTCATATTGCTGCACAGGGAAGGCGCCAAGCAGTCACTCTAGCGGGAGCATTAGACCCTCCAGAAACGGCTTTCTGTCTAAGATATCAGCAAAGCTTTTCAATATTTGATACAATTAGGAAAGCAAATTCCTTGGTCCAGAGAATGAAAATATTATTTTCCCCCACTTCCGAATTTTCATCGTTAATTCTCATCATTTTTAATGATACCTCCTTCGCACCCAAATTCTCCTGCTAAATGGCTTGTTTGTTTTATTATTATCAGACATTGAAGAGATGGTGGGTTGGCTTTTCCTCCTTGTTGCTTAATTTGGGGAAAGGTATTAACACCGGGTTATAAATTGCCAATTTGCATTGAGGCAAAAGATCAGTGGTGGCCATGCGTGCTACCATTACACAAAGAAGCAAAAAAGCCAGGGTGTGAGTATAATTAATTAGGGTTTTGTTTCCAGTGCGCAACTCTTCATAAAACTGATACTAAAACAGTTGAGCTATTGTTTTAGGAGAAATTGGTATGTTTTCCGTAGTGTCCCATCATTTGTAATGGTAATATGGCGGATTTGACGGCCAATTAACGACAAACGTTGTCATCCTGTAAAATTAATTGTCAGTTTGCATCTTCAGTTTGCATTGTCAGTCTGTCAGGTTGTGTGGTCATCGTGGCTGAGCGGTGAGAGAACTCAGCCTGGCTGGAGATTTGTGGATCTGGTCGAACCCCTGGAAAGGGGCCCTTCGCAAAGTCCCCGCCAGGACTGCCGGCCAGGGTAGCGTGAGTGGCTACCATGCTCCTTCAGCGGCTATGGGATGTATTCTGGCTAATTCTGTACAATCTTTTGGCCCCGACGATGATCGGAGGTTTCCCGGATCGAATCCCTGGGCTGGCACCTCCCTTTACCAGATTTCTTCTTCTCTAAAAAAAATCTGGTGATGTTCAAAATTGAGCCGGTTCAGCCATTCAAGCATTAATTGCTTCGGCTGACATAAGGCTCGTCAAAATTAATTTTAAAAAAAGTTACAATGTTGAAGCGTTTGTGTGTCGACGTTGAGGCCTGTCATTTGAAAGACTACAAATTGGTACCGTTGTTAAAACACACGTAAGTAATTTATCAAAATAGGAAATTTTGCGTATATATAACTACTACTTCTTCATATTAGTTATTGGTTAGTGTACCAGTAGAATCGAATGGATCAGTGGGTTTAGTTGGTTTATTGCGTTAGAGACCTTTTGTGATCCATGGTTCTTTGGTTTTGGCTGTGTTTATAGGTTATGTTTTAGGTTAAGTATTTAGTGGATGACTTGTGGGTCGGTGAACTCAAATGAAACTCACCACAAGTCATTCACAATGTCAGCCGCTCGCCCTTATTCTTTGCTACCGTGGCAAGAATGAACATGCTCACCTTCTTTCATCATAGTGCATGATCCCTGATATGGTCTGATCCAAAATACAGTCCTCGGCACTTTGTCCTGGGAAGAAACTCAGATTTGCCCAACTTGAAAAAAAAAACATGAACTTTATGGAGTAAAAATGCAACTTTTTTTTATTTTTTATTTTATTTTGTAGGTTGTAGGTTTCTCTTTCATGCTTGCAATTAAAAATGTAATTCATGCATTAGGTTCTTTCAGTTCCACAGCTACTTTCAGCTCTTAGCAGGGATGGAGAAGAAAGACGGTGGAATACGTAGCAGGTTCACACACCTTTGCCTCGCCATCAAATTTAAAGCGGAATTCATTTCGTATGATAATTCTCTTAACTTAAAACCTTTTCGGTGTATGCCTCAGTCGAATGAAGAAATTTCCACGCATACAGCTCGTAAAAAAAACGTTGAAAAGGAGTAAAAAGAAGAGTTAGATTCCTGGGTTTCATTTATAAGTCTAACTTGAAGCACTTTAATCGTACGAACCCAAGTGTTTGTGACAGGCCCAAATTTCCTGTTCACGAATTCGCTCCGGCACTTTTTGGCCAACTTCCATCGAAAATATATATGAAAAAAAAAAAAGAACCTAGGTGAGCCAAAGCCTTTTTTTGCCTGTGCCAATGGAATTTAATGCGGTATTATTCTACCTGAGTTTTCATTTTTGTAACTTGAAATAACGACCACTTCAGTGTGCAGGTCTGCCAACCGTAAACGGGGCTATAAAATACCCACAAAAATGATAATAAAACAACCCCCCTCTTTTTTTTTACAACCCCCCGTATATTCATTGAAGCGAATTCTTTGAAGCTGTGGAGAAGAATGGGTTTGTGAAACGTGAAATTAGGAAGTGACTGATGAAAAAGGGACCGCCATATCCGTGATGCGAGAAGTTGTCCGCCATCTTTCCGTGCAAATTAGGCTGACGGATGAATTCGGAAGCGGCCCATGATTGGCCGTTGGCCCATCAAACGCGTTTGATGCCGTTCACCCATTGGTTGGTGTTAAGTGTACTTTCAAACATCTGCAGCTGCTGTCCCTTTCTTCGTTTTTGATAGGCACGCAATAAAATTTTGACAGAATCACCACCATACCAGAACCCGAGGGAACGTGACTGTTATGCCAATACGAAGTTTTCTGACAGTAATGCCGGAAGGTTTTGATCTTTTTTTCCTGGTTAAGTTTTTTAAAAATTCACGTCGTTCTTGACAGAGGTAGCTTGAAATGTGTAAGTGATTGTTGAGTTCGCATGGCTTTTAAGCTAATTGCTCAGGTCTTCGTTGTGGCGTTGCGTTGAATTCCTCAACCATTAAGGATTGCCCTCCAGGAATCAAAAGTTCTAAATAGAAAAAGTTTTGAGAGCTTAATTTCTCGCTTGTAACTCAGCTTTTGACAATATAGGTTGATTGAGTTAGAATGATTGGGTTTTACTACGTTAGAACTGAAAATTAAGCAACTTGCACATAAGTGAAACCACACTCTTGATTTCATCTTCTCAGACTAAACTAACAGTGAAGCCAAGAAATAAAAGGCAGAAAAGCAGTGAAAAAAAACATCTGATGACTAATTGGGTAAGAATTGATAACATTGGCAATTTGAATACTGAGCTTACTAATTAAACACTGCATTGAATTTTGCATTGGACTGTGCGTTGGTGTGCCAAGAGAACATACAGCAGCTCACAACTCCGGCTTGGATCTAATTACTGCAAAACAGTACGAGGAATGATTTTTTGTTAAATGATTATTTTGAGCGACGTGGGCCTAAAGGCAGTGCCGCAATTAGGGGTGATGCAAAGGGTGTAAGGCACCTGGACCCAGTTCGCAGGGGGCCCAAAATTCATGAGTCAAGTGCTCAAATGGGACAAAATTCACTTTTGTTTGGTCTATTGGTAAATTTCTTATCTGTTGAGAAGGGCCAAACATTTTGCCCTTTCAACCCTCCTTGGAAAAGCTATAATTCTAGTTGCGGCTCTGCCTAACTCTCATGGACGCAAGTAAAATAGTAGGCTCTGGCCAGCTATATGTGCCCGCAGTTCATGTTTAAAAAAAATAAAAACAACAAGTTCTGAACCAGCAGTAAGTTGACTTTTTACGTCATGCTGATTGGACTGTATTATACGGTAGAACTGAAAATTAAACACCTCGAACACAAGTAAGGGACACACACGCTTGGAGGGGCCGTAGCTAGCTTATAATTACTCCCCCGTCATCCTTGTCTGCCTTTTCCCTCCAGACAAAGCCGACTGGGACGTAACGTAGACGTAAGAATTTTTACTACACTTTTCCCGAATATTTTAAAAGATTTTGGCCTTTTTTTCATGTTTGTTTCGTTTCTATAAAACTTTTTGGTGAGCTCCTTTTCCTTCAATGTTTTTTAATGATATGATGGACGGTACATGGCGCCGCGGTAAAACTCACGCTTCTTTTAAAAACAATCTACCTTTCTAAACAGCAACACAAGAAGGACTTTGAAACCGTTAAAATGGCAGCTGCGGTTGTTGTTGTGGACCCTTCCTGGCTGTTTCGTCTTTATTTACAATCTCCTCGTTTCCTTCTGACGTGTCTCTTAATTGATAAATGTATTGGCCAGTCCAAAGGCTATTTCCTTTACTCACACTGGAGTGCATATTGCTGATGGCTGTCTTACCAGGCCATGAATCATCCCCTCTTGAGTTTTTCTTTCTTGCTAAAAGAAAGGCCACCTCTTGGCCTCCAACGCATTTAGCCCAAGCTCCATTTTTTCTTTTTTATTTTTTTGCGTGTTACTCATTGGGATCTCGTGGTGGTTGGACGTAAACCATAGATAGATATAAAAAAGGAACCACGAACGGATCGAAAAGGCCGCAAGATAAGAGTCTTCTCCCGTCGTGAAATGTTGGGTGTGTGTATCGGTGCTGCTGGTGTTTATGGCACAGTGTAGGATACCCAGGTGGGTACCTATCGTTGGAAATAATATAAAAGCACTAGACGTTGACGGGCTTGGAGTGAGTGTTCGGAAAGAAGCAGGCAAGATGCATTTGTTAAAGAACCCGAACTAGGATAGTGTTGAAATGTGGCTTTTTTTTGCCGTAAACTGTGCCTTAGAATTGTGCTTGTTTATGCATTCTTTCTGGAAATGCGTAGTGGTGTTGGTGGCTAAATAGTGGCAGAGCTCAGCGTAGTTGCATCGAAAGGGGGACTGGCAAGATCCCAGTATTACTTACCGGCTAGCTAGTGTCATAAATTAACATGTTCCTTCAACAGATCTGGGATCTCTTCTAACTTTTATGAACATTCTCTATATCCTGCCATGATTGTAAGTTTCCGGATTCAAATTCCTAAGTTTTTCCCTCCTTGATGTAGGAAATGTCGTAATGTCGGAAATGTAGTAATTTACTGCGCAATTTTTAGTGTTAAGAAGAAGCCAAGCTCGAAATTGTGTGTCCCCGTTTTACGGGTTATTTATAACCTCGAACAATTTTAGATGGGGTAAGAATTATTAATAATTTGCTGTAAATAATTCTGTTTTAAATAAGTCTCTCGCTTCAGCAGACGAGAAGTTTCCTGAGCATTTTTTCTTTCTCCTCTTCTTTTGTCTGGCACGACCATATCCCTTTGATCTTTCATTCTGTGTTTGGAAACCGGATTTGTGGTAAATCATTTTTGCAATGTAAGCTCGTGCATGATTCTCTTTGTATCTACCTGAGCCTTTGAGGTGTCATGTTGACTTATCGTGGCTTTTTCTTTCTTGCGGTATAGGGTACTTGCGAATTTGTTTGGGAGGGCCACAGGAAACTGGGACAAAAAAATTCAGTTTGAGAAAGCCCCTCGAAGTCGTGCAAAACAACCAATTTTCAGGAATTGTAATACCTCGGAATTTTGTTAACTGCAATAAATGCCTTATGTGTTAACGTTTACCAAATATTTTTCTGAACTTTCTTTGAGTGAGCTACTGCTTTGTTGTCTGCAGTCTGTGTGAAGGTTCACAACTGTTTATTGGATTTGTATCAATGTGTTTGGATTGCTACTTTTGTGCTATATTGGGTTTGATGTGACATGCACGTTCTATTCCTCAATAATATCACGAATTTATAGGGTTGGGAGGAGAATTTATGAGTGAGACCCATACTGAAACGTCTTAGATACATACACATTAGTTCAGTCTTAGTTTATAGAGGGCGCCACATGTTTTATGTGGGAATTTCTACTCAGTTTTAGCCTAAAATTAAGCAAAACTAAACGAAACTAGCTTATATTTAATTATTATTTAGCCTAGCTTAGTTATAATTTAGTTTACTTTAGATTTGGTCTGAAAAATGAGCAAAAATTACTAGATAGAACACGTGGCGCCCTCTGAAAACTCGGACTGAACTAATGGGGACGAATCTAACGTGTTTCAATAGGGACTTTTTAGAGTTACAAATTCTCCTCCCAAACCCTATAAATTCTTGATAATATGTAATACTTCATGAAGAGAACCGCTCAGGGCTGGTAGCTTACACGTAACCACATGGTTTAATCAGTTATTCCCAGCTCTTTCTTAAGGTTCTCTTCGAGAAAAAAAGGCACAGATACTGTCTTTTTTAGAATAGATGAAGTACTGTCTGTTTGGCAAATCTATTATGTAGCAAAGCCAAAGCTGTAATGAGGGACAAGTGTGTCTTTTCAAAATGAACTCTTAATTTACGATCCTGACGATGGGCTGGTGGTACACAGATCAGCGTGGTTGCTTCTGGTATCAAGGTTGTTTGACTGGAGTGAAATTCGCAGGGGAAGAGAGAATCCGGAGCAAATTCCGGTTGGCACCAGGAATCTGAAGAATAGAGCAGTGACATTTGCCGCCATATTGGCACCAGATTGGCACCAGTATGGGTTTTGGAGGGCATAACTACAAGGTGCACTACATAAAAATGGAGGGAAAAACAACGGAAGAGCGTATTTCTCAGGCTTAAAATAATGTTGTTTTCTCCAACAACAAAAATCGCGCGTTTTAGGTCTAAGAAATTATTCTTCACAGCATCGGCTTCAGTGTGACGCCCTTCTGTTTCTCTCTGCAGTGCCCCTTGCTGCTAACCCATTAAGGCTCCACCATAGAGTTATATACAATAATACTACGTCGTGTCACTGCTCTATATCACAGTAATTAGGCAGTGATTGACGACAGAACATACGTAATTTCCCAGCCTACCCGACTAGATAGGAGAAGGTTGCTCCCTAGCCACTTTGCACTCACCATCGTTGAAGTTGTGATCTGCAATCATCAAGCTGTAATTTTTCATAACATTCAAATGCTCGCAAATACAGTGTTTTCAGTATTAAGTCTAGTTACTCTCTGCTTTAGACAATGCAATACTGTCAAGTTCTTTTCTAAAGAATAAGTTTAATTGATAGGGTATGTTTGCTATAGAGCAGTGACACGACGTAGTATTATTGTATATAACTGTATGCTGGAGCCCTAATGAGTTAGCTGCAAGGGGCACTGCAGAGAGAAACAGAAGGGTGTCATACTGAAGCCGATACTGTAAAGAGTGATTTTTTAGACCTAAAACGCGCGATTTTGTTGTTGGAGAAAACAACGTTATTTTAAGCCTATAAGGTATCCGCTCTTCCGTTGTTTTTCCCTCGATTTTTATGTAGTGCACCTTGTAGTTATGCCCTCCAAAACCCATACTGGTGCCAACATGGCGGCAAATGTCATTGCTCTATTGGCCACGGTTGGCATGAACTGTGATAATCTTACAACCGTTACTTCCTCTGCAAAAAACTTGACAACTTAAATCAAAACGTTCCCATGTATGAAGATTAGCCCACACGATACTCAAGTAATGACAAATATACAAGGGTGAGAACCTACAATTCGAATGGCTTCAGAACTCATCCTAGCCTCAAGGTAGCGCAAATTCCCAATCCCATGCGACTTGCAGGTTCTCACCCTTAAAGTGCACTCCATTTCCCTTGAACAACACAATGAAGCAAAATTGTCGCAGCAAAACATTACAAATAAGCAGCAAGGGAGCAATCTGCCGGCTCGCAAAGAAAACAGTCAATAATTTGAGTTCAGAAGCCACTGAGAAAATAGTTTCGTCAGGAGGAATTCTTTATCTTATTGTCACGGATTACAAGACTGCAAGCATTTACTCAAACGATGTCGGGCTTAGCTAATCCAGGTAGCGTTTTTACCATGGCAACGACAGCATTGTCATCGTGATTAAATTCTAGCTGCGAGAACGCAAAGGCGAGTCTTTGCGTAAACGCGCCCTAATAGCGAGCAGCCTAAACATTAACCTGCCATGACGTATTCAAGAATTGAACCTGAGTCTTCGTTATCGCTGCTGAAGTGACTGTCAGGGAGTGTTTACGCTAGGGTATCGCCTTCTCGCAGCTGGAAACTGGAAATGATCTGAAATTCAGCACGGTGTCTGTTTTGGCTCTGTCGATTCATATATCAAAACGTTCAGTAATGAGAGTTAAAAGTACATTCCGCCTGCCTTATAACAGCCACGCGCCGATCGCCACATGAGCATGCTAGCATGACACCATTACCTGCGTAGTAATACAAGACCAACTAAGGCCAACTAAGATAGTGGCGGTGTTCCTCACAGCGAGGAACGCAGTTACTATCTCAGCTGGCATTGGGCGTAGTAGACGAAACAGCATGAATGTAAAAATTGGGTGGGCGCAAACCGGAAGGGTTTTCTTATTTTAACATCTCACTTTATAATTTGTTCGGCTAGTGTCTTATAATTTTTCTTCGGCGATATATTGGGATAAATAATTTTAATTTTTACCGAGTAGTCCTTTAGATTTTTGATCTCATGGTAATTATTAGCAAATTAGTACATGCACACACACAGATGAAACGTCAAGGTTATTGAAAGCGCGCAGGATGCAGTGTGCAGGATTACAGTCACATTCCACAATGCTCCGCTAGAAGGCGCGACAAATACCGACGCGACAAGTTTGCCAAGTGACGCCATCGGTTGGCAGAATTTGGAACCCTCTTCGGTTAATGTGATAGTTCGCTGCTTGGTGTAGAGATGGCAGCGCCTAGCAAACTTGCGCTTGCTTCTATGCCAATGGTGGATTTTACTCGCCTTTTTTGGTCTGATCTGATACGGCCTTTACTGTAGGTGGCTTTGTCAGGATGTAGTAAATTAGTTCCCAATATTCAACAGAAAATCTCGTAGACGCCACATTTTAAAACGGATTTTTCGCAAGGGATTGACTGACGGTAAGTAAATAGACCTTTCGGTCCGTATTTAATGTGGAGGATCGAGAAAAATGGCGCTGGGAGGAATGTCCCTTTAATAAATAAATTCTAGCTGCGAGAACGCAAACCAATATCAACGCGTAAGCGCACCCTTCCGTTTCCCTGCCACCTGCGTCGGTTTCGTTTGTCGTTTTGTTCTCGCTGCCATTATTCCCCAAACCGAACGTGCTTTGGAATCTGGTAGTAGCAATTAATAAGAGAAATTGCATGGCCGATAATCGATATTGGCTTGTTAATAAATACAAGAGGAGGAACAAAGGAGTCGAGATTGGAGAGGGAATTGGAGCTGATCGTTATTGACAAGAATAATTGCACGCCCCGAAACCGTCCGCATGGCTTAAATAAATGAAAACAAAGGAAGGATGAGAATATTTCTGGGGCGAAGAACAGACAATAAAATGGGTGGATCAGGGGGATAAGAGCTATTGTTCGTAATTTTTTTGAAGTACGTATAGCTTGATTCAACTTATTAAATTATTTTTTATATTTGCAAAATTACAACTTATTTTTAATAACTACTCAGTTGTGGAGGAAACGTTTAATAACATGAAGAACAAACAATTTTCCAAGTTTGACGGGAGTCAGACGCAATAAGACCCACTGACTGGGCCGGAAAAATCCACTCAAGAGTTCAAACTGCAAAACAGAATTTTAATTTTCGACACTTTCAAATAGCTATGTGTCGTGGTCACCTAGTAAACAAGAACAAACTCAATGAGGATGACAGCAAAAATCATGGCAAAAAAAGCTGAAACGACATGTGCGTACAAATTAGTACACACTAAATAAAACAAATAAATAATAGTAGCGTGCACCCCCGAGAGAGCAGGGGTAACTTTTAGTAAAAGTGCACAGTAAGTTTTAGTGGACATGACTTCTGGGGCCATTTTTTTCTTTACCCTTTTCTGTCCCTTTCTAGCCTTTTTTGAGCCTTTTTTTACGCTTTTTAGGCCTTTTTGTAGGCCTTTTTGGCCTTTTTAGGCCTTTCTCAGGCAGCGCCGCACCAGCAAATGTCAGCGTAAAAGGGCATTTTTATTTCGAAAAAGAGTATTTGAATTAATAAATACTTTGACGGATGCCAGCAGGCAAGGAAGCTTGGGACTGGGAGGTCGTGTGATGATTTTTTTGCGTTGGTATGTCGAGATGGAAATTCATAGTTTATTGTATTCATACTTTTGTTCATAGCCGTCGTTGTGGTGACGTAAGACACTGAAAATGGTGCAGTCTTCCTTTCACCGGATGCCGTGCACCTACCGATAAGTTACTGATACGATTTAAGGCTTTTTGAAGTGTGATGCCGGTACACGTCACCAATGATTGCTCACCATGGTTTAAATTTAAAAAAAAACAGAATGCCTTAAATGAAGTCTAATCATGGGATCTGCAGTATAATTACATTTCGTTCACTCGTCTCGTCTGACTCAGGTTTTTTTTTTTTTTGGTTTTTGTGTTTTTGGCGATGTTCCCATTGGGTTTAAAGATCGTCCTTGAGAGGTCGTTGTCTTAAAGAGGGACACGATTATTGTTTCGCGGCTTGGGATAGTCAGACCCAAGTTATAGCTACTTGACATGCTTCATTTATCATGACTTCTACATGTAGTTTTCATACATAACATAATATAATGATAATATAGTTTGCCGCCCAAACATCCCAGGAGATAAGGAAATTATCGATAATTTTTTCCCCCTTGTGGCCCTAAAAACTAATGAGTGCTATTTAGGCAGAAATTAATTTCACAATTGCGAAGCATGAGGGAAATTATCTGCCAATAAATAGTACGAGTGAGTTTAATGGGACAATACACGAATGGCGAAAAAAATTTCTATAGCTATCGGGGGACTTAGATAATTTCTGATAATTTCATTATTCTGCACTTGTAAATTACGAAGAATTAAAAATCAATAATAATTTATGTCTATAATTTGTAATATATTAGTATGTAATTTACTAATTATTATTAACTAAGAATAATTAAGACGATTTGTTTACCTCATTTTGTGTTTTATAAGTTTTTATTGAGTGTTTTCGTTTGTGGTCTGGGTGTTAGTGGTCACTCTGTGGCCCTTCCTTGCCCGTTGTCAGTCTAGCACATAAATCGTAAATATTAGTCACACCAACTTAACACGTTGTTTCATTTTGATCTGGAATTTCCGAACTGAATGTCATTGGTGTCCCGAGCCACTTACGGTACATCACTTGTTTGTGGACTGTTACTGTCTTGATGGTGTTCGTAGCCGTTTCCATCTTCTGCATGGGCGATAAGTCTGTCCTCCTGTCCGGGTTTTTTTATTTTTTTTTATTTTTGCAGGTGGTACAGATGTATGACAAGATAAAGTTTGGGGTTTGCTTAATATCTGTGCAATGCAAGGTGCTGTGGCAACCCGTCCCACTGCACTGAGACTGAGGTGAACACTGGACAAAAATATAGTGAGAGACGAGCAGTTGCAGCAATAAGATTTCACACATCAAAGTTGATTGTTAGCTCGTTCCACAACGCCTAAATTCACCAACTAGTTTTTTTTTCTAATTTTTAAAACTTGAGAATCGACCTGACTTAACATTCTGTGCCTGGACACCACGCACCTCAAAAATATTACGATCATATAGGCAGGGCGTGTCGGATGAGAGCCATTTTGAATTTGCAGGTTGTGATTTGTGCTTCGTTTACTCATTATTTTACTTTTACTTTCTCTACATGCACAAGTATCAAAATTTCGTTTTTTTTTTAATTTTGTCTACTTTGTGTGAGTTTTTGGAAATCCGTGATGTTTTGTTAATGGATTTTTTTTTTGGCGTCGTAGACGTTTGCACATTTTATGTCATTTTATGTCATTTTATGTCTAAGAAGAATTTAGACTTAAAAATTAGAATTGTTTTGAAAATAAATATCTGCAAGAAAACAAAGGTCTGCCTGGGAACCTTGCACTATAAGCCAAGGTTTCAGAGAAAAACGGTGAAAGCAAAGCTAGACAGTCAACAATTGATTGTCTCGTGGAAGTCATTGTTGTATATTATTGTATGCTAAAAACTAACATCCGACGCAAAAGAGATGGAGTCGACAATTTATTGAGTCGAGAAAGTCCTTGTTATATTGTAAGCCAATAGCCTAAGAAAAAGTACTGTTAAAGAGTCCATCTTGGAAAGTGGTACTAGATGTCCCCAGCAACCAGGTGTACGGCAGCGTGTAGGTAGGCGAATTGATAGGTGGGGGTTAGGGACGGGAATTAGAGGGATGGATAGGAGGACGGCGAGGGAGAGGATGGGAGGAAAAGAAGAATATTATAGGAAGAAACATTACCCGTCGCAGTGAACGTTCAGGCAACACCAAGCGTAAACAGGGAAACAACCACGGGCGAACCAGGGTACGACTGCTTTATAATCCGTATTTTCTCTAAATATGCCAAACGCTTGTGCTGATCTGAAGTCGCTAAGCTCTAAATCAGTATTTTTTTTTCTTGTTAGTCAGGAGGTCATTTTTTTTCTTTTGTAAATTTCTTAACTTACTGATTGCTTAAAAGTAATAACGAGATGTAACGAGCTGTTGGAATGTTAGACTCATGATAACGATGCCGAAACCGTAAGCCCCACCCTTCAATTTAAAAAATGAAAGAAAATATCATCCATCAAATTGGGAGCTGATTAATTCTTGGTGACGTAGAGCAATAATGCCAGGAGCGTCTTAATGCTTCAAGACAGATTGGGAGGGAGACTTAGATCCCTGGAGGCGTAATAAGATTCAAACTTGTAATGAGTTGCTGCCAACGTGTCGGTTTTAAAGACAGGAAGAAATCTGTTCGAAAAGATAGGCTTCCCTGTGTATCTCAATACTGGTTGCTACGTACGATACGTATGTATCAAACAGGGGGAAACTAGGAATGGGACAAGGAATAGCTGTAGGCCTACAAGTGCGCCTTTAATTCACTACATGTTGCTTAAAAATGAAAAGTAGTTTCATCTTTGCTATTGCTATCTTTAATTAATCGACCGTGGAGATGATCACACAAAAATAAAATTCGTCGTCAGTTAACGCTATTTTGTTTCTATTCTGAGATCATTTAGTTCTTTTTCACTTTCTGTCACAACCCTTTTTAACCTTGAAATTGTGGACATTGTTCCGAAGCTAGTAAACAACGCAACGCTCCTCCTGCCAAATTTTCCCTCATCGTCGTGGACCAGATAATCCAGTTTGTTATCGTGCTGTCTAAAAACAAACAACGACAATAATAACAACGCAATTCTTGATGCTTTCAGTTTGACGAATACATTGTCATTTGGTTGACTCAATTACTGCGCAAGTTGCTGTTCACCCTTTAAACTGTCAGCATATCTGGGCTTTTCGTTCCTGAGTGGCCTTCTTGAACTGAGTATTTTATCTGCACTGTTAATACCGTAAGCGTTTAAGGACTATCAGCGTAATCGACAGCAATGAGCTCGCGAATGGCTCTTCTGCAATCCTATAATGGAAGCTACCACCGGGTCGCAATGGGTGCATTCCGTCCTTTAGACACTATCTTCACGTGTAAGACGGGTTGCTGTCCTTACACTGATTACCAGATAGTCGTTACCAAATATCTTAAAAACTATTTGAAACGTGACGTTTATCATCGAATTTCATAAAATTCATTGACATCAAGCTATGAATAAGCAGTAAAAATAAAAGGAACTTTCAGTAATAATTGTGTAAATAAAGCCACTTGAGTTTTAAAATCCCAAAGTTTCATTAGGCAGATCGTAGCCATTACCAAGTGAAAAGAAGTAATGGGACAAAACACAAAAATTAAACACTGAACACGTCTGTCACCTACAAAGTAGAGTTTTCGAGTTTCAGTGTCTACAGTTGTTGAACGATGGCAGCCGACTATATGTTTTCAATTCCGTCCGATTTAAAATAAGCCGATAAAAGAAGGGTTGCAGAACAGAATTTGTAAGCACTGTGTACGAGTATATATACCTCTACGATTTTCAAATTAGATCATGTGGAGATATTTTGTATGTGAAATGCACGTTATTCTTTCGAGCTCACTGTTCAAAGCCTTGTTGCAAAACAACTCGAGCTGCCGAATTATCATACTCCATGGACAATAGCATTATCTGCTAGGAAATTCTTCAAAATTTATTCGTCGTAGTGGGTACTTTCCGTGCTTTTCAAACGTCTTATATACTTTAAAATATGTTGCTGGATACGTAAAGATGACTGATGAAATATTCATACACCTTTAAAAAGACCTGCCGTTAAAAAAAAAAGCTAGCAAAAAATTCTCACTGGTGTGCCAATAGACATTGTTTTAGCTTTGGGCGTAGGAGGTCACGTGTTTAGCGCGCGTGCACTTAGTCTGGCAACTTCGTAGCCCGCTCATCAAGCGTGCGGCGTGCTTTCGTCGAGCATTTCCCGTCGAATGTCGTACACGCTTCCTTCACTTCCTAATGTTTATAGGGCAGCATTAAATGTTCAGCTTAAGGAGTGTCTCTTACGCGTAGCTTGCGTTACGAAACTAATTTTTGTAAACCTGTTCTTGTGGGCTAAGCTACGATTAATAACGTTTGCTCATTATTTTCTATACAGGGGATACCGGTAACTAACAATAATGGCAAGGAAAAGAGTGAACAATAAGCACCAGCCTTGTAAAAAACTCTTTTCGCCGTTTGGTTATTGTGAGACGATGTTTTACCGTAAATGTAGTTTA
The DNA here is from genome assembly GCA_023313725.1 of Lithobius niger. NCBI lineage: Eukaryota > Metazoa > Arthropoda > Chilopoda > Lithobiomorpha > Lithobiidae > Lithobius > Lithobius niger. The sequence goes on along the minus strand of JAHWFP010098898.1, from coordinate 18,725 downwards.
AATGTGTGTTCGTAAATGTGGTTCATGTGTGGGCTTTAACGTCTTCGTGAGACCACTTTTGGATTATGCAAGCCCGGCCTAGTCGCCGTATCTGCTGCAGGACATTGACCTCCTGGAATCGGTCCAACGCAGTTTCACTCGTATCCTGTTGGGATTTCGGAATATCTTCCCGGAGATCGTTTGCAGAGGAGAGTGGGTCTAGAGCCACTCGAACGTCAGAGGCTGAAATCAGACCTAATACTTACACATAAGATTGTTCATGTCTTTTTCGGTGGACTTACCTCTTTTTTAGTTCAATACTTACCATTCAACTCGTGGTCATCCAGTCAAGCTACGAGGCCAGACATCGCCGGACTTTAATGTAGACGAAATTTTTTTGTGGTAAGGGTAGAAACCGCTTGGAACTCGCTTCCTGATGCAGTCTCAGTGGCAGCCTTTAAATTAGCCCTTGTCAAAGTCTCTCTTATACAGTTCTAGAAGCGACAATATTAATTCTAAGTTATGTTGGAACGGTGTTAGTTGGCTTAATTGCCCTTACGTAGTCCATACCACCTTTTCATGATGGTTAAGGTGTTTTTATTGTTGTTACTATTATTAAAAAGTAAAAGACACAATAAGCCGAAACAGAAAGGGGAAAAAAATACCCCAACAAGGACTCGATCCAAAGTATGTTGGCCAAGAAGTTGGTTTCCCATCATGTTTGGTGCCTTTAGCTCACCAACGAGAAAGCTCGGTTGCAGCTCAGTTGCATTTAAGCTCGGTTGCAGCTTGTAGCCAGGGGGTCCACTCCAGTATAGGTGGTAGAGCACCTTGCTAGTAAACGGGTGGGGTCGACTCCAAGTCAAAACAGTTTTTTTCTTTCCTGCCTCGTATTAGTGTGTCTTGTGTTGTTATAAGGCCGGCCTATGATTCCCTGATTTGCTCTACTTAACGAACAATCACTTATCGGGCATTTTCGGAAGCTGTCACTTGATTATTGAAGCTTTTTTTCAAGATGCTTGAATCTTGTTTCTTGAAGTTGTTTTCCATTCCTAAACGTTTAACCGAATGGTTGAGGTTAGTTACATTGTTTTTCTCCCTATTTAGTTCTAGTATTAGATTTTCGTTTCAGTTCTTTACATCTCACGATTTCACTTTTCAAGACTTTAAACTTTTCAAGATTTTTTTTCTCTTGTTAAGTCTAAGGTTGTTGCAAGTAAAATTAGAAATGTAAACTTAGAAAGTAATTGATGACCGTTACACGGAAATAAATAGAATGGGACAAAAATTCAGAACCATCTTATCTGTTGGCAAGTTTTCTTTAAAATGGCAAAAAGATGTTAAACGGGTTTATGTTTAACGTTAAACAACTGCGTGAAAATATAATTCTCAGAAAAACAAATTTTATAATCTGAAAACTAACGGGAATGAAGCAATTCTGAAAAAGCTGTGCCAAACGAAAAAGACAGCCTTACTCCCAATTGTTCAAGAGATTTTCCCCATGTTCAGATGTAAAAAAATATTGGGCTTAGTTATGGTTGGTCATAGTTTTCGTGATCCCTGCTATTTTGGGGAGAAAAAAATTGACGGTAAAGTTGTCGGTTTGTTATCGCAGCGTCCGAGTCTCAACTTTTATGAAACGCAAAGAGAGACAGGCGTCAGTTCGAAGACCATTCTTTCCATTTTGGTATTGACATCGCCCAGATTAAAAACATCTAAAAATAGAACGAACCAAAATGACAAATGGCGTCGTAAATGGTGGGCGTGGAGACCAATGGGGATTTTGCGGTCAGTGGTTGAAGCTAAGGTGCCGGCATTTTGGTTATTGGCTTTTGCATGATTAAGAGAAAATGAGAAAGAGAAAAGAAAAATGGGATTCGTCGAAGAGCGGCGTTGATAATATTAGAGCGCAACAGCTGCTCCTTTAGCTACTCACCCTCCCTTTCTCCATACCACCTTTTGCCATTACTTCTTCAAGTTGCCTCCCTCCAGCCGTCTGCCGCGCCCAAGATAGGGTAATGAGCAAGCGGCGTTTTAATCTGCTGCCGGGCTAGTAATTAACGTCCGCCAGCCAATCAGAAATGCTCGCATTTGCACGTGCGAGTCTGCCGTCGCGTCCGTCCAACAGTTGCGCAGAAGAGAAAATGGAAGCCATTTTGGAAAGATGGACGACTGATTTATTCCTGCGGTTAAGATGTTTGCGCGATTGCAGTGCCCGTTTGCAGCACTTTGCAGCAAGCCGGACTTTCTGCAACGAAAAAAAAAATGTGTTGCATTACAGAATAAATAATTGCGCTCGACGATGTTGAGCTTTGATTAAATTTGAAATGAGACAATAAAAGATTGAATGCTTTTATTTCCGTGTGCGATTTTTTTTAGTTAAAAAGGGTAAACTTGCGACGCAAATAGTTGGTAGGTTAACAAGTACATGGATAACAAACCTCGGATGGATAAACAAACATCAAAGGGCTGCATAGGCGCCTGTAGACTTTCAAAAGGAGAGGGGAGGGGTAAAAAGGGCAAACAGCCCTAAAAAAGGATGGGGGGGGGAACAATTTCGTGGAAGATCTGCATAGACGCAGGCACTGTTTTTTTCGATGCATTCAGAGATCTAAAAAAAAATCAGTAACTAAAAAAAAGACAATGACCGAGCCATATTGAGGTTGGAACCCGGGAATCATATTGCAATACTAGAATAGCCTTTGTCTTGATGGCTTTTGTTTTTGTTTTAATGATTTTTCTTCACAATTTTGTCTACCAAAAGGGCATCCAAGTATCGTAGTCACATTAGAATAATTATGAAGTCACTTTTACAAAACCCTGGACCTTGTTATGCACAACGCACATGCTCGAAATGCCCCAATGTGCGGCTTCCGTTGAGTAGCTAGTGTGTAACAAATGGCGGCTTTAGTTACAACCTTAGTCATTTAACGTACACTTTACTGCTGGAAACTATCAATTCCTGACGCGAGACTGGATTGTCGAAAATATTTCTTTTCTGTGCGCGTGATGGTCAAGATTTGGAATGCTCTGCGGGATGAAACTGTAAATGCTGTTTCTGTGGCATCTTTTCGTCAAAAGTTACAGGCGGAACCATTAGGTGACTTTCTGAAACGTCCATTAATGAATTAGCCTAATTTGTTCACTGTAAACCTTATGGAGCAGTGTAAGTGGCTCACCACCCTTCCGTCTTCCATCTACGCATTGCGTGGAAAATTTTTTTTTTTTTTAATCTTGTTACGTTCAGAAGTGTATAAGAAAGGAATCAAGAACGCTTTAACAGACACAATGCACATCGTTTACCCAACCAGGAGCGTCTTTACGGTTGTTAAGTTATTTCGACGTATTGAGGATTCCAGATCACATTAAAAACCATAATCCACTTTTTCTTAAATTAATAAAAACGCAAAAACCGAAATTTTTTAATTGCATTTCTGGACTCTGTATGCAAAGAATTCTGAGCAACTTTGCCTTTCTAACACGTCTAATTATGCTAGTTTAGATTTAGTATAGGCATATTTGAACTTTGAAAAAAAAAGGAAGGTTTCCCCGTCCCCCTTTACATAAAACGGTGAATTGCCATCTTAGTGGTGACAAATAGAAATTCGCGCTCAACATTATCCCAGATGACGAGGCTTGTGTTATCATTTGGAATATGAAAAAGGTACTAAGTACGCTTAGTCCCCTTCTCCATAGAATTACGAAATTCTTCCTACCAGGCTCAGACGCAGCTTGTAAGCATGAACGTCATCTCAAATACAAAGGTGACTGCTATCTTGTTTGCAAAGAAAAGCAGAGTGGTGGCACGTCAATCGCGCCTCCATTCATCAAGCGCTGTCACGATAACGTGAACGCACTCTTGAAGATAAAACAAGCCTTTTGATATATTTACTGCCATCCTTTGTGACAAGACAGAGAATTCGTGTCCCACAACACCAGAGTCGCTTTGTTTTAAAATTGCGTTTCGTGTAAACTCGAAAAAGAAAGTAAACTTTACGACTACGAAGTTGAAAAACCCGTAACAATAAGTAAGTGGAAGGTATGATTTATTTGCACTTAAATGTAATAGAGAGAGAGCATGCCTGTGCACCCCCCCCCCCCCCAAATGCTTGTGAATTATGACACGCGTTCTGAATTTACGGGCTCCATCAACCATAACTGCCGTCAATTAACGCTATAATTTGCCGCAGTAGAGCCGTTTTAACTCAATTTATCGATTTTAACTTATTATTTTTAGGTGAGTGTACGCACAATAAAACGCCCCACCCCCTCCCCTTTCCCGTTTTTTTAATCCAGCTGCAAGGGGGAGGGGGGGGGGTACAGTGTTTATCGCGTGGAAGCGTGGCTTCACTTTTCCTTGCACAGTAATCATAATTATTGTAATCGAGTTATGTATGGCGGCAGGGCGCACCATTCGCAAGTGTGTTCTGTTTATATTCATCTCAAAGACGATGTTGCACTTCCTGCTTCCCGGATATCCGGTTTGTCTTGCATTCCGCCTCCCCTATGTCTGATGGATGGGGCGTCTGCTGCCTGCGGGGCCCCTCATCCATCAGGTAGCTTGCTCGCGCTTGGAAGACGTACATCCAGTGAAAACAAAATGGTACTGCACTGCGTTTTGTTGTTCCGCAGTCGGAAGAAGGCTGAAGTTAGAAAGAAACGCACGCAACTTTTCCATCACCCATTGGCATCTGCTAACTGCAGTAGTCATTATTGAAATCCTTTTTTATCACTACAGTGTAGTATTGGACAATTAATTTTCTCCAGCGAAAAAATAGCCTTGCTGTATAGTCACCGTTTATGCGGTACTTTCTGCTGTCAAGATATATCATTGTTAAACATTCACTGTTATGTTTGTAGTACTGGGCCTTTGATTATCACCATCTTGATGGTGTTCGTAGCCGTTTCCATTTTCCGCGAGACTTAGCGCGACAATAGGGCAATAAGTTTGTCCTCGTGTCCGAGTTTTTTAATTTTTGCAGGAGGTACAGATGTGTGATAAGGCCTAGATTTGGAGTTTGTTTGACATCGCTGTAGAGTGTGGCACAGTGATAACCTGGGCCACTGCACTGTGACTGTGGTTGGCGCTAATGACCTAGCTGTCGACGTGTCATTAAGCTTCAATCTCCCCTCCCCCGATACCATTGTGTAGATGGCAATAATTTGCGGGCTATGACAGGTGCTGTCCAGACATGTGTGGTCGCCGCAGTCACCGAGAAGAGGTGGTGTTGCCCTGTTTACGTATTGCTCCGCAAACCTTACATATTGCCTTCTTTCGTTGGGGGATATCCCTCTTGAATGTCATTAGTGTCGCCGGCCACATTGTCACCATCTGAATGGTGTGCGGTTGCCGTTCACCTTCTTCAAGACTTGGCGCGTCAATTGGGCCGAAGCCTCAATTATGGATACTCCGTTGTTTTCTAAGGAATTCGTGGTTTCAATGAAAATAATTCGGAAATATGACTGATGCGTGACACAATATTTGTGAGAGGTCATCGCCTTGTGAGTCGTTTTAATCTTCAAATTATCACACATTTGTGTTTTGCCTGTTCGCAACAACAACAAAAAAGAACATCTGTACTCACATCTTTGGTGATATACAATTCTCTTTGCGAATAGTTGTGAAATTGTAATTTTGCGAATAAGCAAAGTAATTGCACAGCTGACGTACCAATAGACGATTTTTAGAGAATGCCACCACACAGAAGTTGAAAAAAAAAATCCTGACGCATACCGCGAACGTTGCAACAGGCCATGGCACCCCAAACAGCAGCAGAAAGCACAGCTCAATAGTAGAGTAGTCTGCTGACCAACCAGGTGAACATCCGTGACCAAATAAGATGTGGAACTTATAAAAAGAAAGTCAGCCTATTGGTGCGAAACACATGCATTACAGTAGATACAGAATGTTGTGAATCTTGTATGTTGCGAATTAAGGTTGTGGCCTCCATGTGAGTGTTAAACTCGTTCAATTTGCAGTTCTTAAAATGGGTCAGAAAATGTGTTTGGACCTTACTGTAAATGCTGATTTCAGCCGTAGATGGCTCGGTTGTATTTAAAACGTTCGTTTCGTGATGCAATCACGCATGCTCTCAGTATGTATTCTCGTGCGCTCGTGAGTTTTACGCGTGCGCCGTATTTATAACTTCAAAATTGTATTATGAATACATGCTCCGAACTAGACTTGGAACTAGCAGTGGCTCTCTTGTGATCAACGGTCGTGGGGGAAACTAGACTTCGCAAGCCTCAAGCGTAAAAAACAGGCACGACGGACTTAGGGTTTCAGACGTTCGGACTGCTTCAAGCCTATATTTTCACGATGACTTTTTTATTATCTGTGCTGCTCTGCAATGGTGTGTAAGTGTTGATCTCCAGTCTTCTCAAACCTTAACCGATCTTAGGCTTTTTTAAGAACCCCGTGTCATCGACATGGTTCGTTCATTTTCTTTGGCAGTTGGGAGTGCTTGTCGTTTTCAGCACTGGGAATGGTAGCCAGAACTAATCTGATACTGTTAATACTGTTAAGTTAATACCTTTCAAACACTTTATTTTCCACTAGCGACAATGGACAAGGAATGGGTCATGTAGTTGATCACTGACAGCTCGCCCAGTTTAATAGATATATGCTAATGCCTTTAAGTACAATATTCTGGCCACAAAAGTGTTTGTTTAATTCTGGCCTTCAAACAGTGTTTGTCTAATAATTTCGTAAAGATCTACCAAAGGAGCCAAGGCCGCCACTTCACTCAGCGAATTCCTAGCTGGAATAACCCTAACGCAAAAGGATTATCTCCTGCAGTTTAATTTGAATTTTGGAATTACTAACTTTCATGTGTAACCGCTGGTATATGTTGTAGCGCAAACCTCAAAAAATGGGACGTTAAATGGTAAAATACTACGCAAAATTTTGAAAGTTAGGATTAGATCGGCTTGCAATCTGTGTAATTCAAGAGAGTCTAGTTTAAGGAGTTGATTGTATTTTTAGTTTCGCAGACATTTTCTTTGTGAACCGCCTCTGGACTGAATTAACCTGATCAGTCGTCGTGCCCCAGCAAACCTTTTGGTTATAGGGCTCTATGGTCTGTAAAGCAGGCTCTCCTATATGTTAGTTAAGTTTGCACAGAACATAATAACCTTTGGTGAAATCCACCTTTAAATTAGATAGAGTGAAGTTAGCACAGCGAGTGTTCTTTCATGCGTCAACTGGAATGGTTTCATTTTTCGGAAGATGGATGAGACGTCTGTTGGCTTTGAAGCCCATCATCCATCAGTCAGCTCGTGCTCACGAGGGAAAATGACGTTGTATACGAAAACAAAACGGTGTTGCAGCATTTTGTTAGACTTCATGCTGTTTCGAGCCAGAAGGAAAAGGTGGGATGGATCAGAAGAGTGGAAACACCCGCTGGTATTCCTCTTATTTATTGGAATTGTTTCGTTTGTGTTTACGAATAATACTGCCATTGGGCCTTAAAAAAAATTAAGTTTGTTTCCGTAACCCGACCGACCTTACTTTTCCTCCCAATCCCAACTTTTCCCCCCTTTAGGCCTAATTTGTGTGCTATCGTCAGTTGGAGAGAAGCTTATTCCTAATCAGTAGTCAAATGATTTCGGTTTTAGCGCATTTTATGGCAGCAAACACAGTGTTACTGCACAGAAACAGAACTGAAAAATGAGTAAAGGTGGGTCTGTCTTTAAGTCAAGAAAAGCACATGTAGGATAATGACTCTGCGAAAAAAATAGTAAAAAAAAAATGCTGCCGACCCTCCTAGTACTAATTTCATTGTTACATTAACTAATTTTTTTTCTTAGGCTTTATTAAATTCCTTATAAAACAGCAACAAGAAAGAGTTGGTGTTGTTGTCGGTGTATATTTAATAAATCTTGGCTGTATTTAGATTTCTTAATGGGAATTTCAATTAATATGAACGGACCCTTATCCTGCTCACAGATTCTGTAAAGTTTTTTGGTACAAAATTGACGTCTCCACATTATGGGTGTGATCGCTTCAATTTTTACAGGGGGTATAAATAAATATACGATAAGATCGAGATTTTGGAGTTTGTTAACATATCTGTAATGTGTGGCATGGCATAGTGACAGTCCGGACCACTACACAGTGACTTGAGGTTGGCTCTAATGACCTAGCTGTCGACACGCCAGACAACCTTCTCCCCCCCCCCCCCCAGTGATCTTGATACCTCAAGTAATAGTGTTGCTGAAAGATAAGTGTTGATTATAGTATTTTAGAATTGGTTGAATATCAGTACGACACAGTAGACCTTGAGAGTTGGCCTACTATTGCCGGGCATGCAGTGGTGGCGTCAGGACTAAATTGTGTGTGTGTGGGGGGGGGGGGGGGGGGGCGAAGGGGTCGCAACAGAGGACACATCTGGAAACAGAGTCGGCGAAGAACATTTTTTCAAGGGAGCCGCATTAGGCACTTTTATTGCGTTTAATTCATCCTGAACGTAACGTAAGCTTCAATGCAATTCAAATTTTTTAAAAATACGCCCCATAAACGCACAAAATAAATTAGGCTACACATATATTGCAATGTTGCTACAAAAATAAATAAATAAAATAAAACAATAAAAGCTTAGTTTATTCATTTTATTTCAAGTTTAGACTGCAAGTTTTTTTTTTAATTTTTTTTCTGGTGGTGACCCGAACGTTCGGGCAGGGGACGGCCGGCGGGAGGCCATGAAATATTTGTGTGGGGGGGGGATCATGGCCCACCCTGGCCAACCCCCTAGCGCAGTCACTGTGGGCATGATGCGTTTTGCCGGGTATGTGCCAACACTGACCACGAGAGGAAGCTTGTACACACATTAACCTGTGCTTTCTGTTGGTGGCCTTGCGTCACTTTACTGGAGCGGCAGCAGTCCAATCACAAACAAACGCCGTTTCTTTCTGACATTCGACTCTTGCACTTGAGCTTCGGCACGAAATCTCAGCCACGATGTAATTAAATACAATCCATACATTTTCTTTAACATGTGAATTTGGAATTTTTTTCACGTGGTCAAAAGCAATGAAGCGAGTGATACACCAAGGCCTTTGCTATTTTGTCTTCTCGAAGAAAAATGCACCAGGCATGATTAATGCTGTATTTTTTTCTTTTGTGGTCCGCGCTTTTGACCAACCTGAGGGTTGGTATATGCTATCTGTAAAAGCTGGAATTTAGTTAGGCCTTTTTCCAAACCTTGATAAGCATGGAATTCGAACAATTTTCAATTTCAGGCTGAAAAAGCCTGGAATTTGCTGAGTAAAATGTTCAAGAAATATTATTCGGAAGCAACAGTCATTATATCATTAAAAACATACATATCTATATTTGTTTTGTATGTCGACTTGAAAAGCGTTCGTTCCTGTAAACACTGACGGCCTACGTTCAGCCATTCTACGAGTTAACGGGTTATAAAAACGGCATACAATTCATCATTCCAGTTTCTCCCTTACGTGTCCGGCAATGTCCTTTTCCATGATTTTACTGATTTGGTTACTGGCACAGGGCAATAATAATAATTTTATTGCATTTTCTGGTTGTCGCAGGAAAATGCGTGTAAGGTGTTTCATGGCGTCTTTTACCGCATTGTTACATTTTCTGGTTGTCCACAAAAGAGTTTTAGTTTTCAATCAGTTTTCTACCGAAAGTGCGCAGCCAGCATCAACCAAGTTCGGACCAAATTGACACATTCTTGGCGTCCTATTGCTGCAGCAATGAATATTACAAATTCGGCTGCGCAGGTCCTTCTTCCTTATCACACGTCTTGACGAGTGGCATCATTGGCCCGTTGGCCATCTTGAGTTCCTTTTGTGTCCCTCGTGGTCCCTGATAGCAGCGGAGGCTTCGTCGCGAGCAATCTCGAGGGACCCCCAAACTGCAACACCGTTGTGCGCGACACAGATTCGCGCCAGGAAGTGTCTCCCAAGTCGGGAAAGGGGTTTAAAGACAGGCACCAAGTAAACTCGTGAGCGCTGGCGAGTTCGTAAACCGGTGCTCAGAATGAGACACTAAACACAAAATTAAATTAGGAACAAGCTTTAATAAGTAAGTAAACGGGACGTATCAAGCTCTAATGGAGTTGTCTGAGAGTCACCAACATTTTGCCTTGTTGGGTTCATAACCGTTTCATGTTGTCGACGCGCCATTAAGCCTCACTCCGCCTCCCCCCCCCCCCTACTTTCATACCCGCCGTAGCCAAATGGCCACAGCTACAAGATGGAGCAAAAACTAAGTCCCCAGGCACACCGCGAGCTTTGTGAGGGGGGGGAGGGGCAAGAGGACTTACAGCAAAGCGAACACCAACAACCCAGTGGTTACCGTCCTCGTCTCTAATCCAAGTGATTGCCGGTTCGAATCGTATCATATGAGACTTAAAAAAAAAGTCAGCAGAATTAATCTGGGCATGAAACGGTTATACAATGTTTTCCTTGGCTTAGCACAATCGTTTCATGCCGGGCGTTGCCAAATGGCCACAGCTACAAAATGGATAAAAAATAAGTCCCCAGGCATGCTGCAAACTTTGTGAGGGGGGCCCCTGAGACTCCGAGCTGCAACAGCCCAGTGGTCAACGTCTTCGTCTCCAAACCAAGCGGATACCGGGTCGAATCCCGCGACCGCGCTAACTATAAGTCACCAGAATTAATTCTGGCATAAAACGGTCAAGATCAGTGTTTGTCTACTGGATGTCAGATGAGTTCCTTAACAGAAGTAGACGCTGATCCATTCACTCATTCAGTCCTGCAGATGGGAAAACTGTCGTTGCCAGGGTAACAACGCTACCTGGATTAAATAAATCCGACATTTTTTCAGTAAATTGGCTTGCAGTCTTGTAATCTGTGGCCATCAAGATAAGCAACTCCTCCTGACGAATAATTTTGCCAGTTGCTTCTGAACTTGCATAATTGACTGTTTTTCGTTGCTAGCCGGCAAAGCTCGCGACTACTGCCATGTTGAAATTTCAGTTATTTCTAGCTTCTAGATGCGAGAACGCAAAGGCGAATCGTCGCTTAAATACGCCCTTAGGGCAACGCCAGCCATGTTGGAGGTCCGCAGATCATTTTTTGCAGTTAGGGTTGTCACACCATGGAACTCTCTTCCTGCAGATGTGGTTTCGGTGGCTACTGTGGATGCTTTCCGCCATCGTCTGGGGAGGGGGGAGTTGATCTTGAAACGTTTCCTAAAAAAGACCCGAGTTTTGTTTTATCTGATGTTTCATGTTTTAAAATGTACG
>JAHWFP010098897.1:0-12612 GCA_023313725.1 Lithobius niger | reverse complement strand
TGCTATCGCCATCTTGCGCTGAGAAGAGACATTACTATGACCACTGCAGGGAAGCTTGACTTCTTACTTTACGAATATAGGCGGGACAGAATTGCTTAAGCCGTTCAGCTTTACAACCAATACAGTTTCTATTTATTTTGTTTCAGTTTCACAACTTACGGTAAAGTCAATTTAACAATGTTTACTTTATGTAACAGTCATTACTCTATGTAACGTAACAAAATAAAACAACAACAAAATCACAAATCGCTGTAAATAATTTAAACAAAGTCAAACCGAAAATAAGCCATGAGCGAAAATCATACACTAGAAATAACGTAGTACAGTAAGCCACCTTTATGCACTTAACGTGGACGAATGCCCGTATTGGTAAAGACGGTGTGGCAGGGATCTGGTGTTGGACTGGCTCGCCAGTTCGAAGCCAGATCATGTCTTTCGAATGAACTGTAAGTTCGTAGCTGTGCGTTACTAACCCACGTTATTTCTAGTGTACGATTTTAGCTGATGGCCGATTATTAGTGCACGTTTGTATAATGTAATTAACGCTGGTGCGAACGCAAGATTCTGCAGCAAAAGGGACCCTTTCTGGTCCTCTCGAAAGGGATCCCAGACTTGTTCCCTCAGACGCCTTTCCATCTCTACGTCTGACGTTGCACGCTTTTTGGCAAACCTAGTGGGACAGACAGGACGGCAATAAGTTGCGGGTTATTAAAGGCGCTGTCGAGGAATGACACTCGGCGTGTCGCCGCAGTGAAGAGGAGTTTTGGCCCGTTTGCGCATTGGTCACACCCGACTTACTCACTGTTTCCTTAGGGGGGGGGGGGGTTTGACCCTCCTGAATGTCATTGGTGTCGACGGCCACTTACGGTCCGACACTTCCTCGTTGATTGTCGCCATCTTGATGGAGTTCGTCATCGTTTCCATCTTCCGCAGGATATTGCACGTCAATTGGGCGATAAGTCTGTCCTCCTGGCCGGTGTTTTTCAATTTTTACAGGAGGTATAGATCTATGATAGGATCTAGATTAGGGGTTTGATTAATATCTCGGTAATGTGTGGTGCAGTGGCAACCTGGACCACTGCACTGTGACTGAGGTTGGCGCTAAGGACCTAGCTGTCGACGCGTCATTAAGCCTCAATCCCCCACCCCTCTCCTCGAACACAAGACAGGGGAAGGTGAAAAAGAGAGTATTAGAGTACAACAACTGGGAGGTATGAAAACATTACACGTAGCCATGTTATTGTTTCGTGTGGTGGTGTATAACCACGTCGTCTGCTATATGCTACAGCTTCGTCGTTCTTCGGCGATGTGAGGTTTAAGATTTGAGATTCGCCACTTTGGTCTCCAAGTAGTCTTTTTAAAGTGAAGCGAATGCGTGTTGTTAACGGAATCGTTTTGTTTTTACCGATAGGCTGCCTTTTCTGTAGTGGTTAAAATAAGATGATCAAATGGTATTATTTTGTGACGTCGAAAAAGATGCGGGCACCCGTTCATCGCTATAAGGAAGCGATGTTGTTTTAATTTGGCTTTTTTTTTTTTAAGTTCACTTGATTACCAGCAGCACGGGGTATCGTCGGAATTCAAATTTACAATGGTGATTGATAGATCGGTAAATTCGAAAATGATCTTAACCCTATTGTTTGCTATTCTTTTGTAGAGGAATGGATTGACTTTGGTTATATAATTTTAGTTTATGTGAAAAATCCATTATAAATTTTAAAAATAATCCAGTTATATCGAAAAAAATCCCATAAGATAGAAAAAATTCGAGTTATATCGAAAAAACAAAATCCCGTGAGATAGAAGTACGTTTTCCCGTCAGGTCGAAAATGTTCTATCTCACGGGCCATGCGATATTTTCTATCTGTTGGGTTTTCGATCCGATGGGCCTGACGCTACACTTTGCTAGATCGCTCCACCAACGCTTCGCGATCAAGATAACACATTAAATTACTGTACATTTTGAGGCGCCCTGATTGTAAGGCCAGGCGCCCAAGAAGGTGCGATTAAAAGATACAATTATAGGTGCAAAACCCAAGCTGTTGAACTGCATCAAAATCAATTTAATGAACATAGCATTATTACGGGTCAAAAATAAAATGAGGTGCGTGCCGTAGAAAGAGGTGTGCGAAATTCATCTAGATAAACAAGTCAAATTTTTTCGCAGCATAGGCTCGTCGATACTTCAAGACAGCGGCGACTTTCGACAGGATAAGCATTATTACCACAAAACCAATATTTCTCACACAATGCTCTTTAATGGGTACACAAAAAGTCCCGTCATTTTTTTTTTTACGGATAAATAGCTAGTCCTGTCACAATGCACACTCACTCTCCTTGGATACAACCTTTGCACGAAAGAACGGTCGCAATATTTACGCACGTCTTTTCGTCGCATGATGCTCTCATACCGTCCACATCCGGAGCCGATCGTGGCAAGGCTCAAGCGTACACAGGAGAAATAATACCTTGACTTCGATTAGATTGGATGCCAGGATCCCAAGGTGCGAGTCATAGGCGCCCGCGACTTTCGAAAACAAATCTTTCGTGTCTGTGCGTGGGGGGGGGGGAGGGAGGGGAGACGGCAGTGCTGCAACTAGACTTTTCAAAGGGAGTGGTGTGTGCAAAAGTAAAATGTAGGGCCCCAAAAGACTAGACAATTGTGGGTGTCAGGTTGTGGCTTATTTACACCATGCACCCTTCGCACCCCGTTAATTGCGGCAGTTGGGGACGGGGACCATAGGCAAAAAAGGTTAAAGAGCAACATTTTCAATGTTTTAATATTTTTAATGGGTTTTCTTTGTGATTTTAAGCATAATTGAAATTATGAAGAAAAACCATTAAAACAAAGGTGATGGGTGGGCTACGTGCTCTAGTGCCCAAATGTGCGGGTGCCCTTGGTGCTGTTCCTTCGATCGGCTGTGCTTAGCACGCTCTGTTCGGGTTCCCGGAAAGACAACCCACAAAAGCGTGGCTATAGACTTAGCATTTGTCTTTGTTGCGTCAGGCGTTGGTAGACGCGGTCTTGAACGGGTTAAAAGACTGCGTTTCTCAAGTTAAGTTCTAATAAAGGCCAGTAGCTCGTGTAAACTGATAAATGGCTTTGGCCTTGTCACACTAAGAAATTCTTGCCTGTGTAAAGAAACCGCAGGCTGGAGAGAAAGCTCATTAGATGATTTGCAGATTATTCAAGAGAGATGACAAGAACGGAGACCTCTCCCGTCTTCTACGAATCAGTCATCAACAAGTGTCTCAAAGTGTATACTATCCCGACATCAAAAATTGTTTTTGTAACCTTCAAGTAAATAAATGAAAAAAAGTCAATAGAAACGGTAAAGATCCAAAAGGTTCTTTTAAAGGTGCCTGTTCACCGAATAACAGGATGCAGCATCTAGCGCCGTCTGCCATTATTTAGTTCTATGTAGCACTTGATTTAGGCAAGCGAAGGATTGCGGCAAAGAAATTAATTTTTACATAAACTAGCCACCGCCTCCTCAATTATTGAATGTAAAGTTGGTGCGTCCACGTGCACCAGGGAACAATTTTTAAAGGTTAACGATATCACTGTCACTACAGATGGCCCCCGTGATGTCGTTAGGCTTAACTTTACAGCTTGCTTTCCGGTGCACGTTGGTGTACCAACTTTATACTCAATCATTAAGGAGGCACGTAGCTTGTTTTTTGTAGTGTAAAAAGAAATTTATTTGTGTGTTCCTTCGCTTGTTGAAAGTAAGGGCTAGACAGAACTATACCATGCGCCGTGGCTGTTTGCTGTGACGTGCATGTCACGTGACTGGGCTAGTCCACTCAGACGGCCAAACAGCCGTTGTTATCGTTCATCATTGGCTAACTCATGGTGACGTCACAGCAAACAGCCATTGCGCGTGGTTTAGTTAGTGGCAAACAGCTATAGATGCTGCAACCTGTTATTTGTGGCAATTCCCCTTTAAATCCCAAAAATGGCCGCTGGACAACGGAAGGGAGGAAAAAAGCTAATTTACACACTTAATTGAAAGACTGTTTTCAACCTTGACAATAGGGAAACTGACCTACAGTCTAAAAATGGTTTCCGATGTCAGTTCAATAGGGAAGGAGATGAACGTGTGATGCCTTCCCCCCACCATCCCCCCGCTCGCACGTGGCTCGTCATTCTCTCTGAAGATTGACAGTACACATCTCTGTGTACCAGCACAGCCAACACATAAGTTGTGTAGTACCAGTACACAGTTTGTGTAGCGACAGACACATTCTTCTGTACAAAGAATGTGTACTCCATTACACAAACTGTGTATTTAGAAACAACGACCACGAGATGCCCTCCAAACATGTAATTTTAATCAATAAAATTTCCCATTCTACAACAGAACCTTCATCAGTAAAAACACTAGAAATAGAAACAAACGAAGAACACGCAAGTTTGCCATTCTCAACCAGAATATAAAACCTCAAATATTGGGTGCTCGTCACAAAAACACACACAAATCGTGGTAGGTGTGTGTTTTTACTGCATCACGAAAACACGACACGGAGACCGCCATTTTTTTTTGCTGGAACGCACAGAAATTAATGCCGACAGATGGTGCTTATCAATTTCGGCTGCGAGTCGAAATTGATAAGCACCATCTGTTGGCATTAATTTCTGCGCGTTCCAGCAAAACAATGGCGGTCTCGGTGTTTTGTTTTGGTGATGCAGTAATTAAATTGTTGTATCGGAGGCACGTAATGTATTCTTACCGTAATTTTTGTGATTAGTTATTGTGTAAGTGATCCAAAAGTAAAACATACATGTCAAAATGGATGTAACTGCCCTTTAAGTTATAAAACGGGAAATTTTATTGATTCAAATTACATGTTTGGAGGGCATCCCGTAGTCCAGGATTTTTTTTTTGCTTCTAATCACCAATCCTAGTCTAAAGTTCTTTTAAACTGTGTGCTAGAGCACACAACTCGTGTGTTGGCTGTGCTGGTACAAAGACATGTGTACTTTCAGAACACAGCGTCTTTCTGAGAGTAGTTTATTTCCATACTAAAAAATTTCCGAGTGTAAGCTATCATTTTTTGGACTAATTTTTGAATCGTGTAAATCGGGAGTTTCGATTAATTTCTTTTTTATTAAAGCTACGGGTCCGCCCTCTGAGATCCAGGCCATTTGCCCCCCCCCCCCCCCCCTTGCTCCAACCCTACGAGAGCTATGCTGCTGAAACTTGTGGAAGTGAGGGCTATTGAGAAATAACCGGCTAATGTGCTTTTTTGGTTGGGAGTAGTCTACTTCAGCGGAACTTTTTTGTGTGACTTGTTTTAATTCATTTTGTTGAATAGCAGATGAACTGGCAGAATTCTGGACCTTGGTGGACGTCTTAAAATCATAAAGAATTTCAGTAAGGGTGCGAGGGAAGGGGGACAAACCCAGGGAATCGGGAAACCTCCAATCGTTGTAGGGGCCGTGACATTTTCCAGGAAAGACCTCATATTGCTGAAGGCGTCTGTCAGTCTCTCAAATCACCCATGACGTCATTGGATACCGAATAGCTTCCAAGGGCATAAGGTTGAGCTCTGTCACCGCCAAGCCACCATGACTACGATTGATCGCAATTTAAAAACGGGTAATTAAAACATACTAAAATGTTTAAGTACGATGAACTATTTCTGGTATACAATACCTCTTTATTTTCCTCCTTCCTGGGCGGCTTTAATCTAGGTAGCCTGCCTTTAGTGGTAAATTTGGAACTGAGAGACATTTTAATAAGAAGGAGTCAAAATGAGTAAGATAAAGATCTACATTCAAGAGCTTTCAAGATCCGTTTCACCCCAGGATCTTAGCAAGTGGACATACCTAATCAGTGTTGCAAACTGTAAGCAGTGTTGCAGCTGTAAAGTTGCTTGATTTAACGAAACCGCAAATCCTCTTTCCATTACTTTTTAATTAGAATCGCCCCTTAGGAATACCCACTTTCCGCGAGGGGGGGGGGGGTGGGGGGGGGGAGTATCCTGAGAAGAGCTTCGACGCCCTTCCATTAAATTCGTAATCCAAGATTTTGCAATCCAATATTTCACTGTCCCATTCTTGTAACTTAGTCGATATAAAAAAAAAAACTTAACTAGCCTTACCCAACCTGTAAAAAAACGTAATTTACTCTGTAGACTATAATACGAATGTACTGGTGATTTAGTGCATCCGTTTTATTTCTTGACGTATAATCCTGCTTGAATGGTTTAAAAATAAAATAATAAAAAAATAATAATGAAAAACGATAACAAAGCAGCTGCATTATTTTGTCCTGACATCATTCTTCTATTTCCGTCTTGGCTCCAGTTTTGCATAAAAATGCTTGAAGCGCCGCAGCTTGAGATTCAAGTGGAACTTTGGACATTTGGAAGATTCGACTTTTTGACGAATGTGACCCAGAAACGTCCGCCCACGCACCGAAATGAGATCTTGGAGCGAAAAATTACTACACACGATTTTAGAGGCGCTGAAGGGGTGATAAGCGGAAAACTGATTTGGCACTTCCGCCCAGACGAAAAAAAAAAGTTTTCTCTCTTTTTATGTTTAATGT
This sequence comes from Lithobius niger, assembly GCA_023313725.1. Lineage (NCBI taxonomy): Eukaryota > Metazoa > Arthropoda > Chilopoda > Lithobiomorpha > Lithobiidae > Lithobius > Lithobius niger. Next base: position 6,055 of record JAHWFP010098897.1, on the reverse strand, counting down.
AGGATGACGCGGTTTCCGGAAGTCCTTGGCTGGATGACGTATACTCCTTTTCGATCATTCCGCGGCTCTTGATTGCATCTTGAACAGTGTCGGAGTGAAGGGTTGCCACGCATACGAAAGTGGCATCACGTAGACGCGGGTTATACTTGAAAGCAAAGACATGTTCGAAGTGGGTCTGTTTTTTTGCATCTGCCCTAGAGTCAGAAAACGGTGTCGGGGTAGGGGGGGGGGGATGGACAATCTGTCTCACTTGCGGTGTCTCATTTGCGGTCAGTCTCATTAGCCAGTAGTCTCATTTGTGGTTGGTTTTTGTCTATATGCGGTTACGTGATTCAAAATCAAGTCTGAATAAGCACTCCTTGGAAAATGAGTTCGCCTCATCTGCGGTCAGACCTCTGATGATGCACAATCAGAACTCTTGTGTGTGTGTGTTGGGGGAGTGGGGGTATTTTGTGCGGGAGCGATAAACGTCATAAAACGTCCCCAATCAGAACCGCCAGAAACTCGCTGCTGGAATCTACGAAAAATAAAACTCCGGGTGTGCTCAATCAGAACTGTGGAGGGTCCGCACTTCGAGCAAGAACAGTAGGCATGCTAAAGCCTAAATTTGATGTACGTAATGAAAGTAAGTAGTAATTTATTGGATTAAAAAATTGACTAAATATACATACTGTTTAAGCTATTACCGGGCCAAGAGCGAAATTCTGGGACGGTAAGGAGTAATTCTGGCACCTCGTCAGCTTTAATGCTTCCTTTTTTTACTTGAAACTTGAAATCTAAACCCAATTTTTTGCTTAACACGCAAACTGCGTGACAGTCATTGAGCAGATAAAAGTTTTTTTTAACGATTTTTATGAAAAGGCATATTTTAAAATTTTGGCGGCTCTTTTGGCGATTTCTCTGAGGACAACCACCCTTCCCCCCCCCCCCCCCCTTCCATAACCACCTCTTCCAGTTTACGTCATGGATTGCTGTAAATGGGTGGGCTAAGGGATCGGAATAAGTGTGGGCTTACTGCACTCTCCCAGAGTTGCACACCCATACCTCTAATTTTTCCGGACTCCATTTTCCCACCCAACGGAAATTTCAGAAATAACCGTTACGTAGGCATTACGGAAATTTTTTCATTCTTCCCCAATCTCATCCTCACGAAAAACAGTAACAAAAAGTGAAGGTGCGTACGGCTTGCAGCATAAAGTGTTTTAATTATTCTTTGCATTGTTTACATTAAAACTCAACGTTTCGGTAGGTGAAGGCTTGGGCCAGATGCTGGTTTTCCCCAGGTTTCCGCACCCCTGTCACCTTGGCAGTAGTGATTTTTTTTTTCCGTTGTACCAGCAGGCATGTCTCTGTTCCGAGGTCGGTTATCCTGGTGTTGTGGTAGGGGTCTGTTTTTATCATGGGCGAATAGCATATAGGCTTGGCGCAAATAAAGAAAATCAAAATCAAATCTAATGACAAGAATGAAACACCTCACGCAAGAATGAAATAAGTGCAGCGAAAAAACGTTTGTGATGGTTCCCTAGGTACCCGAGCACGGTGAGCAAAACACTGCCGAGTGCCGAGGGATAGTTTTGGTCTCCAGGCTAAGTAATACGAGATTCCTATAAGCTACACAAGGAACTCAATAAAACTAGCCTCACAACAGCTAGTTGGTTAGAGGTTAAACATATGTAGCCACAAAAATAGCTGAGCACACTGAACCTCAAATCCTATACAGTGAGTATTGTAAATAAACAAACACCCGTCGTAGCGTCCGGAGCTACAGTGAAGACTATATATACTGTGAGGCCATCTATACTATTCTTCAAGAAAGAATGTCTTCCTTATATGGACATCTCACTGTTTTAAAAATGTATTATGGATTGCTCGCTTCTGTTCCAACCATCGTACGTTACAAAGTGAATCAGTTTTAGCTTGTAATCAACGATGGCTCGAACAGAAACGACTAACCAATAATAGCGGCTACCGAAATAATACATTTATTTCTTTTAGAAAAGTTAAATGCCCATATAAGGAAAAAATTCTTTCTTGAACAAGAGTATAGACGAAAAAAAATCACGCACCATGATTACGCCAGAAACAGAACCTGGTCTTCCGGTAAAATGTCCGAGTGCGCTAACCGTTGGTCAAGGCCAACTGAGGAATGACGCTTCAATATCAGTCGGTCTTACTACTGGTTTTATGTTTTCAATTTTGCCGACCTCATACAGGTACAGGTATTCATTACATTCCTGGATACACAACAGTGTTTGCTTATTTATTTCAATTTCAGTTATCTTCAGTGAATGTTATCCTAAAATCATTTTAAAACCCATGTCCATAAGCTGAATATTATCATTAAAAACTATTTTTTTAAAAAGATAACTTAAAGTTGTCCGCCGGCCAATGATCGTAGTCATTTAAAGCCAACACAACTGACTATGCTAATTAATTGCTCGCAGTTTTATGGTTGAGTATTGGCTGGGGCTTTGTTTCAATTTTCAAACGACCCCTTTAAGGCATACTTTGCTTGCCACGAACTTATTATTAAATTTGCCCCATAAAAAAAGTAATTGACAGGTTTAGTTTTTACGTCAGTTTTGCCTATCTAGCATGTTAATCAGTACAAAGACTTAATTATTGCTCGCGAAGGAAGCAAAAAAAACAGACAAGCATCCAATGTCTTCATTATTATGTGCTGACAAGCTCAAGCTTCTGTTTCTATGGAAACGTGGTTATCATAATACATATCTGCTGGCGTTTTGTTCATCGTGCATATATTGTATATATTTACCACAATGCAAAAACGAAGGTTATGAGGAATCTGCTAATTTCCAACGCTTTACTAGACCTTTAAGGGTTTTTTTTTTTTTTTATTACTGACAGCCTAGTACAGATTATTTTATTAGGATTTCCACCTACAATATTATTCAGGACACTACAGGGAAAAAAAAATGGAAAAAAAAATCGGGGAAAATATTAACGAAAAAATGCTACCCTCTTCCGCCAGTGGCAAACAACGCCTCCATAAAATAAACTTTAAAATTAAAATTAAACTGTCAATCATAGTTTATTGCCCCATTAGTGTATTTATTTCTCTTTTGCGCGACGTTCCAGTTAAGTCAATAAAACTACCAGGGACGTAAACGGGGAGGGATTAGAAGGAAACGAAAAAAAAAAAACTGAAATACAAAAATGAAAAAAGGAGGGACTGACACCGGAACTTCCATTGAACAGCTAATAGTCGAGCCAGGAGCAGTGGCGCATCCGGGGAGGGAGGGGGGGGGGGGCGCTAGCTACCGTAAACAGGACAGTATTACCAAGAATTTATAACTTTTACGTCCCTATATTGAAACGTATAACATTCATTTCCTATATTAGTTCCATCCCAGTTTTCAGAGGGCGCCACGCGTTCCATCTGGTAATTTTTTGGCTCATTTTTCAGCCCGAATCTAAAGTAAACTAAAATTATAACTAAGCTAAACTAAATAATAATTAAATACAAGCTAGTTTTGTTTTGTTTAGTTTAATCTTAGGCTGAAATTTGAGCACTGAAATTCCCACATAAAACTCATGGCGCCCTCTATAAACTTAGACGGAACTAATAGGAATGAATCTTAAGACGTTTCAGCAGTGGGGTCTCGGTCACAATTTCTCCTCCCCAGCCCTATAAATTCTTGGTAAACGGTATTACGAACCAACCGTTTCCAACAGTCGTGAATAGCGCTGGGATTGGGTTGGTTGCTTTGAAAAGTACTGCATGTGAGTCAACTAGCGTTTGACGAACAATCCATCTCATAATTTTAATTTGTAAACCAGTATTGCCCAGGGTTGAAAATAAAATTTCGACACTAGCCTAGGCTCGACCTAGCATCCGGAGTCTTCCTGGACATAACGCAACGTCCTTGCCGGCTGAGCAATCATTACTTGTAAAACTAACCGAACGAGCGAGGTTTCGTTGTATCTCGAAGACATGGCGCAGGGGTCCTCAATCTTCACAAAATAAGGGCCACTTGGCAAATTGATTATCTTTGGCGGGCCGGATTTTGCCACTAGATTGGTTGGTTGTCAGTGTTTCTGGCAACTTAAAAGAGCTACCGCCTCTTCAAAATGCTGCCCCACAATACTACACAATTGAAAATACTACCAATCCTGCTACACCTCGTACTACTGTAGCAGAATTATGCTACGACTGATAACGCTGTTGGTTGTGGTTTAAACTTTGGGCCCCAGCAATCATAGCCATCGACTCCAGAACGAACAAGGACGTGTCGTATACAGATCCACTCCCCTCCCTGCGAGGCAAAACAGTTAGAGAAACGAATTATCACACAAGCTGCAAAAGTATTCTTGGCAGGAAAAGGAAAATATTCCTTAAAAAAAAACTCAATTATATAAAAAAAAAAAAAAAAAAGGAAAATTAAGCGTGGGCCGAACCAAAGGCCTCCACGGGGCGCATTCGCTCCGGGCCTTAGTTTAGGAACCCCTGATACGGCGTAATATTCTCTGTCTTTTTTCACCCACACACGCATGAACAGATTCTAATGAAATTTGGTAGGTGTGTTCTTTTAACTTACACTGAACGACAGTTTCGGGATGAAGGCACTTTTGTGTGGAGGGAAGCAACTAAAAATAAGCCCGAAGATAATTTCGGCCTAATATAATAAACAGATATGGAGTAGAATATTCTGTTACTTTTCCCCGTGTTTTTTAGCTGCAGCGAAAACTGGGAAGACTATAGCAAGGACTTTGTCCATCCGTGCGTCCGTCGTTTTTTCAACTCCGCTCAAGTGAATGTTGCAAAACACGGTAAATTAAAACACCGTTGCTTCCTTACAGCTAGTTGGCTTTTTCGACGTAACGCAATGAAATAATAACCTTTGATCGTCGCATTTAACCACTTTGGGAAGAAACGCAATCGAAAAAAAAAGGAATCCGTAACGACACACATTGCTGTGGCAACGTGAAGTCTCGACACCGTGTTGCATGGATGAATAGGCATACTCTCGAACCCAATCCTCCATTAGCTGCTACTGACAAATTAAACAGCAGGTAAACATTCGGCTGAAACTAGACCTAAAAGCCAACACATTTTTAACGTAAAATTATTGTGATCCTTACTACTTTTAGATTATACTGTAATAGATATCGCTGTTGCAGTGCGTGCAGAGGTGTGCAACTCAACATTTTCGTTAGTGGGGGTGTAAAGTTTAATACCAGCGGCAGCATTAAAGCGGAATTGGCCCGAAATTGGTGGAAGTGTACAGAAGACTGGTGGCGACTAAATAGTTGCTTCTTTTTCTTCTGCATTTTGACATGGTGATCAGTCATTAGTTTATCAACACGATCGAAGGATTTAGGTTTATTCAAAAAGAAATCGGTTTCCATTTTATGGTGACTTTACATCGGTTGCATGTGTCTGGTTGGAGACTTCGATTCCTCACCATCACGTGGCGTGTAACGAAGCTTACGTTTAACCAAAGATCTGTTAATGAAAGGCCTTCTCCCTACCACAGCGCTCAAAAACATCACATCAACGAGCTTTGTAGCGCATCACCATCTGTTGGCAGCATTTGGAAACCTTGTCGGTTTTATAAATTTGCTACTTGCTCTAAGAGATGGAACTAATAACCAAATCTTGCGTGTTGAATACCGTACTTTTAATAATTTACTTGTCGTTTCTGGTGGTGCTGAGACGACCTTGTATTCAGTGGGCTTTGTTTTGAACATTAGCTAGCAATCCACAATGCGAATTACTGTTGGCAAAGTGACGTAAAGGAGCATTTTCTCCTTTTCAACTTCTAGATGCAGCACCGTAAAATCTTCGAGCAATGTAAAGAAAATAGCGGTAAATTAAAAACGGAACAACACTATTCGCAGCAGCGCCGCGATTTTCATAACTAAAACGAGATCACGTGACCCACATCGGCCTATTGGACGACGGAGACTCTGGAACGTGGATGCTGTGCTTAGAATATAATGGGCAACGCTATCGAAATGGTGAACAGGCGCCTTTAAACTCAATTTGTAAGTAAAAATAATAAAAATAAATAAACTGGCCTGCATAGGCAAC
>JAHWFP010098896.1:35487-70459 GCA_023313725.1 Lithobius niger | reverse complement strand
ACAACACTGATACGTTCGTCCAGTTTTAGAAAATACTCCACAGCAATAGCCTAGTATGTTTCTGAAAAATCAACGAAATTTACAGCTCGGATAGGAGGCATTTGAGGGCTACAAGTATTTGAGGCATGCTGTTTCTTCTTAGTGAGATGATTATTGCCGATTGTTGTTCCCGCTGAGGAGCTTCCCAGCTATCTTGGAATGCCACCCACTTCCACTGGCCCGCCATGGGCTTTTCACTTACTGCTCCAATTATGTCAATGATAGCTCAATTTAGCAGATCTTGTGTCAGATCATTGCGTAGGGTTGCGTGGAAGATTGATTTCCTCCATAAATATGCATGGCGTATTGCATTATACGGAGCTAAGAGTTGAGTGCGTAATCTTGGCTGGAACGCTTCGTTTCTTTTGGGTTTGTACTGAATGTGAGGCAGGTTCAAGACCTTCATTATGCACTGCGATGGAAAAGTTTAAATTTAGACAGAATGATATAGTGTAACTCAAAAACTGGACATCTTTCCAGTTGGACACCTGGACAGCCTAGATTCTGCGCATGATTTAAAAAAATAAAAATGATGCGTTGTCGGCTCGGTGTGTTCAATTGACACCCCATCTTTTTTAATTCGTAAAGGTTTGAGGTAATATCTTTCGCACGGAGAGGTTTCTGAAAAAGTGTTAAATTATTATTATTATTATTTTTTAATTCAGTTCGTTTACACTGCATCGAAAATCCATGCGATTTTCACCCAAATTATGAAAGGTGCATGCATGGTGGAACCACACAGGATGTATTTTATCCAAAGAGTTTTTTATTGTCGTCAAATGTACGGGCAACTAACCGCTGAAGATCAAACCATATCAGTCTTTATGCAATAGTATACGGAATCTCCCCAAAACAATACTTGTTAAAGGTTCCTGCCAAGCTTTTCGGCCATGTGAAGCCGTGATACCAAACGCCAAGCTGTTTCGCAAAGTTAATCCCACCGAGTAAGAGTTCCAAGGATAAATGAACTATAATATGAAAAATGCTTACTGTGCAATTTCAAGTACTTAATGTTTGAAATCTTAGTCAGGGGGATTAACTTGGCGAAAGAGCATGGCGTTTGATATCACGATTTTAAACGCCCGAAAAGCTTGGCAGGAACCCTTAGCAAGTTTTGTTTTCGGCAGGTATCACATTTTTTGGCCCATATTTTTCCTTTTTAATTACGAGATGAAAAGCCAAAAGTCCAGTTTCAGGGTCCTTTTTTTTTTTCCTTTGGTCTCCATTAGTAGGTTTGGTTTCGTGTACCCTAAAAACAAAAAAAATAAAAAAACAATAAAGATCCTGGTTTTGACGCTTGGATTTTTCCAGCTAAACTGTCGTTCCAGCTGAAACTCAGTTTCGGTTCGTGCTGCATAAAACCAAAAAAAAAAAAAAAAAAAAAAAAAATTATTCTCCCCAAAAAAACAAAAAAAAAAACAAAACCACCCCCCCCCCCCTCAAGAAAAAAATGATGTCCGGATTTTTGGTCACTCTCATCGTCCGTGTGGCAGATAACCCAGTTTGGAATCATGTTCCATAATCGCAAAAAAACAGACAATCAGCAAAATGATGTCAAAGTTCTTAGGTTTTTCGCTTGGATTACTCCAGCTAAATTGTCCTTCTTGTCGTTTACTCTCATCCTCCTCGAGACTAATAATCTTCTTGGGTTAAAGCTCATGAATAAATCAAATGACATCAAATCAATGTAACTTAAAATAGTATTGAGATGGATTGGTAACGTTGAATTTACACTGCAGTTAATCTCCAAAACTAAAAAGGCACGTTCTGCGCTTAAACTATAGCTATCTGCAAAATTTCAGCGTTATATACTGCATGGAGGACTTTATTTTCATGAAAGTAGCTATGGTAATTATACAAATATCAACATTATTCACAACTTTTTTAAACAAGAAAACGTTAAACTGATTCACTAATAGTGACTTTTATTCATGTTGTCAGGCGACCAAAGTCTCCCGATTAAACAATTGTTATTTATCACATTGTTATTTATCCTCAGATGCCAGAAAACAGTCAAACTGCCTTAGCTGTAAAAGATAAGGTTCTAGTCGGCGTCATGCCTATATAATGGATAGGACGGACGTCAATGTTATCGTTGATCTTGGTGGCCGACGCACTAGCGAGTGTCTTAATCCCATGATTCGATTGGTTAGTGCATACAGCAGCGTGATTTGACGTAAACCGAGTAACAAAATTCAGTTTTTGACGCAACTCCACTTTTTCCGTAAATGGAATCTACCCCAAAACAAAACTTTTAAGGATTTCCGCCAAGCTTTTCGGCTGTGTCAAGTCGTGATATCAAACACCAAGCTCTTTCGCCAAGCTAATCCCACCGAGCAATAGTTAGAAGGTTAAATTAAATATATGAAAATTGTTTACTGCACAATTTTCAATTATTTCATTTAACGTTTGAAGTCTTAGTCGCCGGGATTAGCTTGGCGAAAGAGCTTGGCGTTTGATATCACGACTTCACACGGCCAAAAAGCTTGGCGGGAATTCTCAACAAGTTTTGTTTTGGGATAGATATCAGATATTTTTGGTCCAAATTGCTGAAATCCATTTCTTTCTTAGTAATTATGAGATGGAAACACCAATCTAGTTTTCTGGTCCATTTGGTTTTTTTTTAGTCTTCTGTACAGCCGTACCGGCTGAGAAGACTATTGCAACGACTTTGTCCGTCCGTCCGTCCGTCGCTTTTTTCAACTTCGTAACGGAACCAAATAGAGACGACCACTGTTTACAACGTTAGATTCATTGTGAAAAGTTAGTTAAATAACATGGCAAATTAAAACATCGTTACCTCCTTATAGCTAATAGACTTCTTCGACCTAACTAAATTAAATAATAAAATTTCATCGTAGAATTGAAATCCTAAGAATTTGTGTTAACGCAGCCGTAAAAACAAAAACATTTTAGCTTCGTTTAAAAGAGTCTTGTCGCATTGTTGCATGAATGAATAGGCTTACGGTCGAACCAAATTCTCCATTAGGCCTATCTGCTACTTACGAAACTAAAACTGCTGTTAAAATAATTCGGCCTAAAAATGAAAATTAAGCCTAAAATCACGTTACTATGGCAACGTCAAGATGCTATGAGTCGCTGCTGGCTTCATCAACAGCGTCTCTTTCGTCACTTCCCTACTACCACTGATCTATATAGGCTACGTTGCGCATTACATTGTAACACTGTAACTGTGTGCCCGGATCGAGTGATACCGTGTTGCAAAAATGAATAGGCTTACTGTATACAATCCAAATCTCCGTCAGTTGCTACTTACGAAATTAAAGTCGTAAATTAGGCCTAAACGCTGACAATTACGCCTAATATGTAGAAATAAGCTTAAAAGTGAACACATTTTTAACGGACAATTCTGATGGTTACTGCTTTTGGATTATATAATAGAGATAGCTGTTCCAATGCGTATTAGAGAAGTGTGCCTCACTATTGGTAGCGGCAGAACTGGACAGAAGGCCGGATGCGACTAGGTAGTCGCTGTAGCCGCTTGTTTTGTTGGCTTTCGTTAGATTTGGAGGGCGGCAGTCACCTTTCTTCATATGATTAGCATTTCTTATTAGTCCTGCAAACTCAAGGATTTATTTCAATTTCAGTTTGGGATTGTTGCATAATAACAATGTTTGAAACTATGTAAACAATCAATTTGGTCGTTTGGAGCTCCCTAACCCCTGAACCACTTGACCAATTAGAAAGGTTAGTATGAAAAGGGCACATCTCCAGAGCAATACCTGTAAAATAAGCTAAGAACTAATTTTATTCACCGCATGGAAGAATTTATTTTCGTAATACAAAAAAAAAGCGTTAGTATTAAGTAGTAAGTAGTACATAGTAAGTAATTAGGCAAATATCGACGTTATTCACGTGGTTTTTCAACAAGAAAACGTTAAGCTATGGGTCTAACAGTGACTTTTATGTTGTCAGGCGACCAAAGTCTCCTGATCAAACAAGTTTCAGCCTTTTTTGTCGCATTGTTACTTATCCTCAAATGGCTGAAAACAGCCAAACTACCTTTGCTGTAAAGACATAAAGTGTCTAATGGTCGCCATGCTCATATATGTATTTTATCTGGATGTTGTCGTTTTATCTTGGTGGGGGACACACTAGCGTTCGTCTTGATTACGCAAATATCAACGTTATTTACGTCGTTTTTTCAACAAAAAACGGTAAGCTGTGTCATTAATAGTGACTTTTATTTTGTCAGGCGACCAAAGCCTCCCCATCAAACAAGTTTCAGCCTTTTCTGTCGCATAGTTATTTATCTTCACATGCCTGAAAACAGCCGCCTTAGCTGTTAAGACACAACGTGTCTATGGTAGCCTTGCTTATATACATGTATATATATTTTATCTGGATGTTAACGTGTATCTTGGCGGGCGACACACTAGTGTGTGTCTTGATATTCAGGTTTTGTTTAGCATTATTCATGGAGGAATAAGTTTTATTTTCCAGCCTTCTCTTATTATCATTGCTTCTCTATCATTGCTTCTGCTTATTATCATTGCTGCCCCCCCCCCCTTCAACCCGCATACTGATATGGTTTTATTCCTATCGTTTTACCCATCGCTTGCTAATTACCTAACTTTCTTTTTTTTTCATTTTTGGAGGAGGCCACCCGTATAATAATTAAGGTCATTCCTCCATCTTCCGAAACAAGTGCAATTCCTCAATTTGTAAAATGACCCTACGATAAAAATCTTTACGGCCTTAAATTTTTTTATTCCCCTTCCATTTCCCTCCTCCCCCACGCCTCGGTTAAGACCCATCCTATAACTCATGCACTTAACTGATTGGCCACTCGCTTACTACGCCAACTTTTTTTATTATTGTTTTTTTTTTCCCTCCTTCATCCTTACGGCCACATACCGACAAAATACGAAAGTACAAATCATAACAGCGCTTGCGCTGCAAGCTTTACGGCCGTCTAGCGGCAAAATCTGAAAGCACTATATCGCATAACGGCGCTTGGGGTGCAGTCTTTTCGTGATCGAAACGAGTGCCAAATTACTGTCATAAATCTTTGGCGCCGACTAACCTAAATATTAATAATTAAGGATATTCATGATGAGCTTCTTTTTTTTTTTAAATTGTGTGTTGTAGAATACCTTCAGCTTGACTTCAAAAATTAATCGGTTTGGCTACCCGCGATTTGGAATGCCCCTCCAATGCCTACTAATGGCTTTCCTATGGCAGCAAAACGAAGATCGTATCGTTTAAATTGCCTTAACTTTGTTGGGGGAAAGAAAGCCTTTTGCCACAGTTTTTTTTTTTTTTAGGTGCTTGCCTTAAAGCATTGCAGTCATGTTTAACCCTGTGTACGGGATGGCCGATTAAAAACGTCCGGCGTGGAACTTTTCCAAGTCCAACTTTTTTATGAGTTTTAAAAAAAGAAAAAAAAATTATAAAAAGTACAACTTATGCCCAACCGAAGAGTCCACGTTTCAATGCTGAAAATCGGCGAATTTTCAACTGTTTTTACTAACAGTCTTCGTCAGGCGATGGTCTGAACAACTGTTCGAACTTCCACTCCTCTCATTCCAACGAATTTTTCGTCTACTCGTATTTGAATGTCGTTGGAAGGAGAGCAGTAGAAGTTCGAGCATTTCTCCAGACATCGCCTGAGAAATCCTGTTAGTAAAAAATAAGTCGAAAATTCGACAGTTCTCAGCAATGAGACGTTTACTTTTTGGTTGGGCATAAGTTGTACTATTTATCACGGACAGCAACCAAAGTGAAACGACGAAATTATCGTTTTTTTCCAAAATTTTAAAGTTTTGGAAAGACTTAAAAAAACTTTTAAAACTCTGAGCTAAAGTAGTTTACATGCAGCGTATACAGCAGATGCAAAAACGCTACAATCACCGCGGAGTTTTGAAACCAGTCGTTTAGCTACCTACAAGGGGCACCGGATATCCCAGAGTTAAAAACAGAGGAGATAAAAACGGAGGTCGTTGTCAAGCAATTGCTGTGAGAGTGGATTTCTTGGGCCTAAAAATGCGCACTTTTAAAAAAAATGTTTGGCAGCTGCAGCAATTTCCAGCAAGTGAATTTTTTCCATTTCCGATTTTCACCTTAATACATGTTTCGCAGCGTAAGGGATTAGGCAAGCTACACTTGCTGCTCGGTCGGTGTTATGCGAAACATTTATTAAGGATAAGGTTGTAAATCGAAAAAAAAAGATTCCACTTGCTCAAAACTGCAGAAGCTGTCAACAAATCTAAAAAATAAAGCGTTTTTAGGCCCAAGAATTCGCTCTCACAGCATTGGCCTGACAAACGATGCTCGTATTTTTACCTCCGCTTATTTCCAGTGTCCCAGCTAAGTGACTGGTCCAAATGCAAGCTCTGAGGTGAATGTGGCGTTGTTGCATCTGCTCTGTTGATTACACCGAGGGAAAGTGTTTCCGACATTTTTAAATTGTTGAAAATCAGGACCCGATTTTTTCTGAATTAGAATGAGCAAGTAACTAACTACGTTACCTGAAAATGGCTCTTTTCGACCCCTGCTGGTATCTGATGCTTCCGTGCGCACACGCGTGTTGGAATGGAATGCCTGCATTCAGGAGTCGTAATGGCTGTTGCGGGGAGACAAGGTCCGACTTTTGTTCAGATATTGGTCAGATTTTGGGTCTGATTTTTGTTTCGATTTTTTTTCCGTGGTTTTCACATTAGGCGCTTGAAATCCTTGAAAGTGTTCGCTCAATAGCCCTCAATTTAATATTTTGTTGTCGTAAATAATGCCCTTGCTTTGAGGGCCCACTTGTAATCTGTTTGAGCTTGCATGTTTGTCGTGAATGATTGTTTAGCTTATCTTTTAAATTTTGTTGTTTCGTTCGTTTCCGTCAGTTGTTTGCTAGGCTATTGAAAAATAATCTAGAAAAAAAAACTACGGCAAAAAAAGTTAATGGAAAGAAGCCGAAGGGGAAAAAACCGTTTCCTGGTGTGACTCTTTACCTTGTCTGGTGAAATTCGAGCCAAGGTAACTGGCCTACCCTAATCTACAACGACAACACGAAAAAAAAATTACAAAACAATTTTTTCCAACTTTTCTGCCATCGGTATATTTTTTCCTTTTACACACGATTAAAAAAAAAAAAAAAAGAGCAGTTTAGTGTTTGGCGAGATGTTGCCGATAAGTTTGTTGATTAATAAAGGAATTCCCTGAAAAAAATGTATTGGTCTTGGAAAAATCGTACAATTTTTTTATTATTTTGACAAAAGTCCTTGAAAATACTGAATTTTGTGGCATGTGACCTTGTGCGAGCCCAAGGTGCTTGGAGTACTTGAATTTTTTTCGGAAAAAAGGCCTTGAATTCGTTGAAATTGTTCGCTTACGTCCTTGACAGTCCTAAATTTGTTTTTGTTTTTTTGCCATATTAAGCTATTAAATCGAATTTAGGAGGGGAAAAAAGACAATGCGAAAAAATAGCCATGGGTGAAGGAAGGAAAAATAACTTTTCCTGGTGAAACTTCTTACCCTGCGTGGGGAAATTTGAGCCAAGGCAACTGATCTAACCTACCCTATCTGTTGCAACAATGCCAACAACACGAAAAAATCCACAAAACAATGATTTTTCCTCCAGCTTTTTTCCCCACGTTCGATTAAAATACAGTAAAACTCTTTCCCCAGGAACAAACCCTAGACCTGTTGGAAGCTGAGCAACCTTATTTCAGCAATTTGCTGATTAATAAAAGTACTTGAAATATTGTATTGGTTTTGGAAAAGTTCTTGAATATCCTTGAATTTTTTCCTGGTTGTGCAGAGAGCACTCGTGCTGAAACTTGTTTTGAACACACTGCCTTTCTAGCAGCAAATAACCAACGACAAAGGTCGCGGATTCTGTCTGCAAAAAAAGAACTAGACAAAGACCTTAAACCTCTCCCCAATAAGACCGCAAGCGCAACAAGACATGACTGGGAGAGCGTCTTTTGTTTTTAACTTCCTTGATCCGCTCGTAGGCGACCAATCACTAGAGGCTTAAGCCGTTAGTGCGGGCTTGTCGTTTCGAAGGACCAATCGAATTCCTCTTAATTCCGTCTAATTTTCTGGTTGGTGAACAAAATTGATGGAATATTCTCCGGAAAACAGATCAAAATAAACGGAGCGAAAGGAGTGGGGATTTTCGAACAAAAAAAGGGGGGGGGGAGGGAATTAAGGTCATGCGTCCTATAACGTCATAAGCATCTTTTGGCACGCATTGTAAAACGTGAAAATTAAATTTTTACTAGCTGTTTAACCGCTGAGTCGTCACGGATATCTTTCGTGTTTAGCAGGTAAAATGGAAATTCGGACAAAAAAAGCCACAGAACCAGGAAACGTAACAGCAGTAATCGTAGCAGTAAGAGCATAAATCTATGGCTCTATAGCGCAGTGACACGACGTAGTATTATTGTATATAACTCTATGCTGGAGCCTTAATGGGTTAGCTGCAAGGGGCACTGCAGAGAGAAACAGAAGGGCGTCATACTGAAGCCGATGCTGTGAAGAGTGATTTCTTAGACCTAAAACGCGCGATTTTTGTTGTTGGAGAAAACAACGTTATTTTAAGCTTAAGAAATCCGCTCTTCCGTTGTTTTTCCCTCCATTTTTATGTAGTGCACCTTGTAGTTATGCCCTCCAAAACCCATACTGGTGCCAATATGGCGGCAAATGTCACTGCTATACAGACAGAGCTGGGTGTATTCTGAGGGCATTGATAGTACTTATCAATGCCCTTAGATTATTAGAGAAATGGTCAACTGAATGGCAGTTGTCTATTTCTAGTTCTAAATGCATAATTTTTCCAATTGCCTTAAAAAATGTATGTTTTAATTGTACCCTGTCGGGAGCCAATCTTGATCACCAAACTAAGGTTAAGGACTTGGGTGTTTGGTTTTATAATGACTTGTAAAGTTTATAATAATTGCAATAAGATTGTTAAGGTTGCCAGACAAAGGGTGGCAGATTGATTCGGCATTGATAGAAAAAAAAACCAGTTGTCTCTGAAGACCGTAAAACATTATTTTGGGCCTTTTGTGTATTCGTCAGACCAATTTTGGAATATTCAAGTCCAGTTTGCTTTCCACATTTTGTTACGATTTAAGCCCTCTCCAGACAAAAGCAAATTTCGTGCGTCGCGATGCGTTACTACGTGCGCATAAAGTCAATATTGCTGCAAACGTATGGTTGGTTTTACGCTAAGGATTAATATTGACGTCTTTGATACACCATCTTGCTTAGCCGCGAGCTGCCAGTCTGGTTAGGGCGTTATTCTTTTTTTTACCATACTAATTTGGCTGGGTATCAGTGTCAACCTCTTTTCCTTCCTTGACCATTTGCACTTATTGGGCATTGAATATTATATTATTATTATTATTATTGCATTTTAATCGTGGAATGAAGGTTTTTACTGTTACTGTTATCGGCTTACTTCGGATGTTCTTTTTGGTTTTAATCTTGGTTTAATGGTTGTATAATCAATCTTCTCACCCGTTTTGAAGCTCTCAGTCCTCTTATAACAATACAGCACGACGGGATCGCAACAATGAACGAGGAGTGCTGGGATCCGCGGCTGAGGGCTGGGATCCCAGCACTCCACGTGGATCCCAGCCCCCGTTTGTGTTAAAAGAAAAGTGGAAGAAAACAAACAAATGTAATAAATTTACTGAAACAAATAAAAAAAAAACAACAGTTAAAAAAAAAACGCTCAGCAATTCACGTTACTCACAACACTGCAACCGCTGCTTTACAAACGTTGGCTTCCATTAAATAACAAAAAGAAATAAAGCAACTGAATATAATCAATTAAATGGAACAAGTTTTGAAAACAACGTCACCTCAAACGTAAAAAAAATCGTTCACGAATTCATGTTAACTTACAACATTGCAACTGCTTTCAAAATTAAACGTTGCTTTTTTTGTTGCGTGTAGTATTGCGTCTTAACGAATATTCTACACAAACTTTCTTCTGGCTAAACGCAACAATATATTCCACTCGAGCTCACTTGCGCTCAACAATGTAGGTCGGACTGATAGCTTCAAAACGGGTGAGAAGAAGGATATCGCCCGCTTTCCTGATTTGATTTGATTTGATTTGATTTATTACGGAGCTCTAGCCAACATTGACTACCAGCCCCAGTACAACTACACACGCTGTTATTAAAACACCCGCTTTCCTCATGCTGGAATCCAAAACAATGGCTGCGCGCCCTCGATATTGTTAGATCCCAGCACTCGGAAAGCAGGCGATATCCCATACATTCACATTTTTGTGCACAGATGACGCTATGTGCAAATTATAGTGTTGCTTAGGCCACATTTCAACTAGAATCGTTGAAACTGCTGTTGCATTGCTTACGTTTTTTTTTTAATTTCAAACTTTGATTTCTCAAATACCCCGTTTCCATCATAAGGTCACGTGCATGTATAATTTTATTTTAATTAACACAGCGGCGCCACGTTTTAATAATTATTATACAAGCCCATTTAATAAGGTCTCTTTCCGCTAAAACGTCCGGCTCCATTCGGTCGTGCGTATCAAATTTTAATTTGCCAAACTTAATGTTGATAGTTGGCGCTTAAGTCGCGTTCGCGGGCAGATGGTGTTTAATTTTGAGAATGTTGCTGCCGTGAGACCAGCTGTGGCCAATAGGAGGCCGGGGATGAAGATTTAATATTGTGCTAAGACAATACCCGTTTAGGGTTAGGGTTGGCATTTAAAAAAAAAAAGGACGAAAGAAAAAAGAACACGGAACGAAATCGTAATTAGATTTTAATGATCGTTTTCAGCCGCCATTTTTTTTTGGTTTCGGTTTTTTTATTTATGTTTTCCTAATGGCGACCCTTAGGCACGAAATAAGTAAGTATGCCATGTTCAAAGTACTACTTTTTGAATGCCAAGTTGGTTGAGGTCTCCCCGTCGCGGTGCACTAAACGACCAGGTCTGAATTTGACACAAGGCCAAGCGCTGTTGCAGGGAAAAGCCGTCAACGATTCATTTCCTGTGAATAGATGCGAGACGGCGCTTCCACTAACGGATTCCAAATCGTTAAGGGGAAGCGTCGTGGTATATGTAATTTCAAACGAGTTTTGCAAACTAAAATTTAAATCGCTGAACGACAAACAAATACGGATGCAAACTATTTACATCTTGTAATGCAAAATGGTGTTAACCAACTCTATAAAGCGAGTTAATTTAAACAGGCAAGGACCGCTGAATGTACAAATCAGGTAGGGTCAACGCTGAATGAAAGGCCATTTCGGTGTATCTTTCACAACGCTCTGAAACAGGAAATCGACGAGCTGAGACTTTGGAAACCTTGTCACTTTTACCATCTGAATATTTACCTTGATTGTGTACAATTCATCGCTTAGTGGCAAGAGGTGGAACGACCCGCCCACTAGGGATCTGCTCAGTACTGGCTTGGGTGAAAAATAGCATATGCGACTAGATTGGACAATGGGGTCACTGAAAGCACCACTGATTCGACTGATTTGTCCTGTTGCCGCTTTCTGTCAGCGGAGGGCAATAGTTACAGTTAAAAGAATGTCCACGTTCCTTACCTTGAAACACTTCTGGATGCATGAACGCGACACTGTTTATTCAAAGCACAGAGAAATAGCGTAACTTTGGCTTAGTGGTAATTTAAACAATTATTTCAAAATAATTTTAAAGCTACTAATAATTTGTCACGGTTGCTACCTGCAAGAATACTAAGGGGAGTCATTACGTAAACACACGCCCTGACTCTGTAAAGCTCGGTACTTCTGCAGTGAACGATCATCTGCCTATTGTTTGTTCACGACTTGCATGTTTACCCTATTTCCGAAACGAACAAACGTATCCTGATATTGTTAGAACAGTACCTAATCGGTTACTGTTTCGACCAAGGTGATAGCGTTACCTTTCATAACGCTTAGCAAAAAACAATCTTTGGGATATTATGACTGGAAGAAGAGTCGAGTGAAGAGGGCGCGGTGATGGAGGACTGCTGAAGGATATTACTGTGGGGGAGTTAGAAGAAGCACTTTCTTTTGGTAGTAAAGGGAAGGTTTCTGGGGAAGATGGATTGGAGGGGGAGCTGATCACGGGATGGGAGCCAAGGACCAAAGTAGGTTGATTTTGGAAATGAATGTGGTTCTGTAAGGGGAAAGGGTTCCGGAAAATTGGAAGTAGGTGAGAGTTCGTTATGTGTTTAAGAGTAAAAGAAAGGATAAGAGGAAAATTGAGAACTTTAGACTCGTGATCATTACATTGCTAGTGCAGCATATAAGATGTTCATGAGAGTGGTGAAAAGCCGGCTCGGACACCTTTTGGAAGAAAAGGGGTCCAAGGCTTGAAGATAATGTGCTTGTGGTGACACAGGCCATTGAAGTTGCGAGGAAGGAGGGGAGGAGCCTTTGGGTGGCTTTCCTTGACAATGCCCAGCCTACGATGGAGTGTGGTGGGAACTCCTATGGAGGAAATATCGGAAACTTGGACTTGAAGACGGGTTGGTGGATATGATTAAGAGGGTGTATGAGGCAGGGATGTATGTTGTATCATGGGGGAGGAGGGGTGTCCAGTATGACTGGGTGGAATGTAAGAGGGGCCTGAGACAAGTGCCCCTTATCTCTGCTGCTTTTTGTGGTGTATCTTAGGGGTTTGGAAAAAGATTGGTAGAATCGGGAAGAGGGTTTAGTTGGGGAAAGGGGAGAGAGGAGGGTTTCTGCACACCGATGCTCATATTTGCCGATGATGTTCTGCTGCTTAAGGGGGAGCAGAAGGGGCTGGAGTTGATGCTTGGGGAGTGTACAGAATGGAGTCTGGAGATAAAGGTGGAGTTTAGTGGGGAGAAAATGGGGTTTATGATTTTTGAGGAAGGGCAAGATCATAGGGGGAAGACGAGGAAGAGACACTCAAGTTAGGGGGGATGTGGGTAAAGTGGGTGACTGAATATGATGAGACTGTGAGACTGTAACTGAAACCTGTCTACCTCGAGACAATGGAAAGGAAGGTGAGAGGGAAAGCAGGAAGGGCCAAGGGGATGATTAAGAAGGTGGCGATGTGGGTGGTACAACAGGTATGAGATTACGAGGATTCTGTAGAAAGGGGTGGTGGTTCCAGGGGGGGAGGGGGAGGGGGTGTATAGTTGGGAAGGGTGGAAGCAGCTGGAGAGGTTCCAGGAGGATCCAGGAAGGTGTGCATTGGGAGCAAATCAGTACACTGCTGAGGATGTGGTGAAAGGGGAAATGGCTGGTCGTCCTTTGAGACGAGGAAAGTTGTGGCAAAGATTGGGTTTGACAAGAGTGTGCAAGGGCTGGAGGAAGGGATGAATTGTGAATTATGAGGAGGGTGTATGAATATGTTACGTGATGGGGCAGCACAAAGTGGGTGGATAGGACGAGGAGGCTGGTGGGGAAGTATAGGGTGGGAAGAGACGAGGAGACGAGGAGATGGACAAAATGCGTAAAGGAAGTGGAGGTGGAAAGATGGAAGAGGAAACTGGGTAAAAGGTCTTCAGCGGAGAAATACCAGGAGGAGAAAAGTAGGATGGGATGGGAAGGTTGTTACAGGGGAAATCGGGAAGTATGCTGATTTTTAGGGCAAGGGCTGGGGCTCTCGATACGAGGGAGATGGTGTGGGAAGCTAGGGGACGGATGGAGGAAGGTGTCACGTGTGGCATTTGTAGAGAGTGTAATGAAACGATGGACCATGTGATTGCTGGGGGCTTGAAGACTTTAGGGGAGAGAGGAGTGGGGGGAGGGAGAGAACGCCATCAGGTGGCTCCTTGGCTGGGGGATGGGGGGGGGAGAGGGAGGGAAAAAGAGGTTTCTGCTGGGATGGTGGCGCTGTAGGAAGGGAGAGTGAGAGAGGGAACGTGCTTATTTGTGCTTTGCGATTGATGGGCTAAGCCTCTCTGGCCTTCACCCTGTTGCAAAAGGGGGGCGTCGGACGAACGTCTAACTGGAAAATCGTCAAATGGGATAATTGTCTAATACCTGCATAAATAAAAAATCTGGAAAATCATGTAAACGGAATATCGTAATGGATAATCGTGTAATGGATAAACGTCTAACTGGACAATAATATACCTGCGGTTTCTGATGTTATATGTATAGCCGCAGTGAGCGCGGCAGCGCGAGTGAGGCAGAGACATTAGACGATTTTCCATTATACGAATTTCCTGTTAGACGATTTTCCATTATACGAATTTCGTGTTAGACGACTTTCCGTAATACTGTTATACGGTATACGTTCTTCCAATTATGCGATTTTTCAGTTAGACGATTACCCCTCGCCCCGCAAAAGAGACAGCCAATATCATTATCACGAAACTGTGTATAGAAATCTTGTCAGTTTTACAAATTGACCACCCAGTACTCTAAGAAGGTAACGTCGTTAACTTGTATATGCGAAATTATTGGTACCTGAAACTCGTGATCGTGAAAAATTAACGGCAATATTACTTCATGAGCATACAAAATGAGAGTAAAACTAACTCGTGAACGTGAAATATTATCGGTAAAACTAATTATATGAACGTGAATAATTATCGGCAAAATTAACTTATGAACATGAAAAATTATCGGTAACACTTACTCCTGAATGAAAAGAAGTATCGGCTATAATACCCACAGTGCTTCTACAACATTGATAATTTGTGTGTTTTAGCATGAAACTCCTTTCCAAATTTAATTAACTCGAGACCGAACTTAAGAGAAATTTGCTGGAAAAGGAGTTGGTTGCTAAAACGCACAAATTATCGATTTCATAGAAGCACGAGTGGGTTTCGGTGCGAGAGCTTTTGTTTTCTTTCCGCAAAACGATTCTAATTAAATCCATCAGCAGATTTTATTACGAAGTATTTAGCAGTGAATGATTAACTTATAAAGTTTTGAATATAAAGAGGACAATATTGAAAAGAAAGTTTTTTGAGTGTAGAATACACGATGTTTTCCTCTATGTGGCATAGCAATACTAGCCCCCCCCCCCCCTTCAACCACAGTTCGTCATCGAACTTTTAATTTCGTTGGCTTTAGCGTCGGCATTCGTATTAAGTTGGCATACGCATATTTTTTATGTTGTTTATTCACAAAGTTAAACGTAAAGCTCCGAATGTTGACGAGAAAGCAGCTTCGGATATCCGTAAATGTCCAACAATTTCCGAAGGTGACGTCATTGCCCTAATACATACGTAACTGGAATGAAAGCACACCGCTTCCTCTAAGTGAAATAAACTGTATATATATCTGTGGTTTGTTTGTCGGTGACCATTCAGAGACGAGTATAGCTTAGATTTATATAACTACGGAACTAGAAAGGTCTCAAGTGCAGTGCCGGAGCAAGGCGTTTGAACGCCTGGGGCCGGTAGCTTATTGAGCGCGCTGCTTTATCACTATTATACAGCAGATTGCTTCCCAAATCTACCCAAAAATGAACCCATCACGGTACCACAGAGATAATGTCAACACACTGAAAACACACGAATCTGACATGTAGGTTGGCAAGAGAGAAAAATATTTGTCTATTGAAGGATTATAATTGTATTTAGTTTATGACAGAGGTGCCCTCTGATCGGCAAGAAAACTAACAAGAACATGAATTTTGCAAGAGATATTTAATTTTCGGCCCGGAATTTGGACCTCTTCGAAATGAAAATATGAAAATAGTAAAAAAAAATGGGAGCTGCCATATTGTATTATTTTCCAACATGGCGGCTGTGTAAAGTCCACAATTCGTACCAGCTCCAACTTTTTTGAGTGTTTTAACATTTTTATTGTGAACAAGATCCAAATACTGGGCCGAAAATTAAGTATTTGTTGCCAAATTCATGCTCTTGTGAGTTTTTTGGCCAGTCAGAGAGCACTTAATAAACTACTGCTGCAATTCACAAATTAATTTTTCAAGGCCAATTTGCCAAAAAAGCATTTATTAAAGTTCAACAACTTCTTCAATTTTGTTTTTGGAGAGATATGCAGCATTTTCGGCGCCCTTTCCCCATTCGGCGCCCGGGGCGGCCGCCCCCTTCGCCCCCCTCTTGCTCCAGCACTGCTCAAGTGTAGCCTAATCTTTTCAGCATAAGTCGAGCATGATGCTCGGCTTGCGGCAAGCAATCAAAAGTTATCGGTGAAACTAACTCATGAACGTGAAAAATTATTCTTAAACTAGGTCATGAATGTAGACAATTATCGGTAAACCTAACTCGTGAACGTAGAAAATTATCGGTAAACCTAATCTCGTGAACGTAAAAAATTACTGACAAAATATCCTGACTGTGGAAAATCACGGTTAAACTAACACGTGAATGTGACAAATTATTGGTAAAAAGTCACTTAAAAACTTACTGGTGTTATTATTTCTGAAAAATCTACCAACATCCAACATACTATTTTACTAATAGTGACACCCTCTGTTCAGTTTGACTAAAATCAGCTTCCTGGAGTTCCTCCCGCCTCCCTACTCTCTGCTCCACCGTTTTTAGCGTCCAAAGTATCAGGAACACAACCTTTAAGTCGACAAAACTCTAATGGAAAAGTTAAAGTGGCGGTGAAACATTCAAGGTATAGAACGAAAAAAGTTCAAAAAGAAAAGCAAGAAGCATTTGCCCCCCCCCCCCCCTCACCCCTCTATACTCATTGAGATGGTGTTGTTTGTCAATAAAAAAAAAGAAATAATAAAAACAATGTAAGCCTTCTGCGGCGATTCTGAAAATCCGAAAAAGAGAAAAAAAAATGTAAACTCACTGAAACGCACTGAGCCCGAAAATGGAACAAAAAAATCAATAACTTGGTCTGTCCGACAAATGCATATCGATGAGCCTTATCTTTGAGGAGAGCGGGGAAAAAAATAAATTCAGGGAAAAAAAAGACGTAAAAAAATCAAGAGAACCAGCTAGATGAAAAAAAAAATAAAAAAAACTGAAACTAAAGAAAAACGAAAAAGATCTTTAAAACGTCTCGGCGCTCGCACTCGCGGAAATTAGCTTCCAGTTTCTCGACGGAACTGATTTTTTTTTTGTCATTTCACATGTGACGCTTCTGTCGGTGAAAATTTCCTATTTTGAGGGAAGCGCCAGAGACTCATGAATTTTTCGTCGCTATCTCCCTCGTTTTTCCGACGAAAAAGAACCGTATTTAAGTGAATTATAGAGGAAGCGGGATTTTTTTATTCTGCCGCTTGCTGGAGCGCCAACTCCAACAAAATGCAAAGTGCGAACGTCAAACTGAAAAAAAAAAAGGGTGCCATTTTGGGGCTAATACCACGCAGAAACTATTCAATGTTGCAAGAGAATGAGGCAACGCCGTGTAATAAATGATTTACCATATACCGTGCTTGGGATATCTGATGAGTAGGCCTATTTCTAAAATACATCAACTTCGTCTAAAGGGAAAAGGATATAAACGGAAGTCGACGTTTAAGACTTGAAAGCGGTCCATGGACAGAAGTAGCGTCAAAAAACTTTAACATCCATGGACTGAAGTACATGTAAACTGACGTATCAACTTGAAAGCTTCAATGGACTGAAGTCCATCTAATCCGAAGCAGGCACCTAAAACGTGAAAGCCTCCAAGGCCTAAGTACGTCTAAACCGAATTAGCGTTTAACAGTCGTATTACAGAAATCCACTCAAGGGCCAAGTTGGGCTAAGGTTGATATAACGTCAAAGCGCATCTGTAGAACAAGCACACCTACATTCGCTTTTGTGGTTGTACTAAAATTGTTCATCCTTACTTTAGATGTTTGCATTCACATTTGCTTTTTTACACTCACAGTTGAATGGATTTTTGGAATATGGCTGTAAAATTTGGAAGCATCCATAGACTGAAGTACGTCTAAACTGAAGTAGGCATCCATCTAACAGGCGTATTCCAGAAATTCACTCAAGTGTGAGTGGGGCTAAAGGTTAGTGTAAGTGTCAAAACGCATCTATAGAAATACCCTCAGATGTTAGGGCACTCACATTCTCGTTTGTGGCTGTACTAAAATTGTTAACCCTTACCTTAGATTTTTGCACTCACACTTGCCCTCTCACACTCACACTTGAGTGGATTTCTGGAATACGGCTGTAAGACTTGAAATCATCCATGGACTAAGTACGTCTAACCTGAAGTGCGCGTCTAAAACTTGAAAGCATCCATGGACTCATTACGTGACCTGAAGTATAGGCGTATAAAACTTGAAAGAATCCATGGACTGAAGTACGACTAAGATTACGGCTGTAATACAAACATCACAAAGGACTTTTGGTTGTAATATATAAAATCGTTTTCGCTTGTCTACAAATAAGAACGACAATCACGGGTAGTTCCAAAAATGATAAATAATAGCAAAAAAAAAAAAAATAATAAATAAATAAATAAAGAAAAGTCTTTAGAAAAGTTAAGGTTTGCCTGAGGGCCCCGTAATGCACTGTGCTCATGTCTATTCTGGCATTTAAAATATCGTAGATATTACCCAGCAAAATTGTCCCTCTATCCCGAGATAACCTTAGCAGTTGAAAAGGATGTCAATTCGATACTTTCCCTTATGGAACATGAAGATAATGCTGTGTGACCTTTGGTACGTTCGCAAACCTATTAAAGTTGTGATATCCACCCAAAACCAAAACTGGTATAAGAGAAGCCGCCAAGTTTCCGAAAAGGGTCTGCCTTTGAAAGTAGCGATATCATTCAACCAGGGAAAGTCCGCCAAGTTAACCGAACCAAATAATACTTTGGACGTTAAATGAAAACTTGAAGATTGCTACGGCGAGTGGCAATATTCTAGTTTTCATTTAACTTCCGAACTATTAGTCGGTGCGATTAACTTGGCCAATATGATTAACCTTGGCGGCCTTTCCTTGGTTGAACGATATCACTACTTGCAAAGGCCGACCCTTTTTGGAAACTTCGTAGCTTCTCTTACACCAGTTTTGGTTTTGGGTGTATTTTCTTAACTGAAACCTTCCGACCATTATTGGAAAAAAATGGGAAAAACTGTATTATCGGAAAATATGTGAAACTTGTTGGGCTGTTCGAACCTTGGGTTTGAGTTATGAAGTGAAAGCGAAATGTACGGGAATTCGGTAAGTTGTGTAAAAACCCTGTGGAACGAATTCACGATTCGGTCTTTTTCCGTTCAGTGAATGTTCAGTAAAGCCAAACCAAGTGTTAAACACTGCACATGTTCAACATTTAGTAAGAGTTTAACGGTCTGTACTTTTTTTTTGTATAGATTCTTGAATCTTAGACGCAGCTGTTGCTGCAATAATTGTTTCATCACGTTAATATTCTCACGATTTACTGTCTGTTGATATTTTTAAATGTTTATTTTTTTGCAGGAAGCGTCTTGATCGTCACGTGCATCAACACCAACTCCAATTCGGTAAGCACGTTTATGTTTTGACATTCTTAGTTCTTAACATGGCTCTGGGAAGTAAGAGGCCTAACTCACTAAATAAAATAGAGCCAGTTAGGGATCGGTCATTATGGATGTCGTACGTTGGGGGAAGGGGTTGGTCATTTGAAAATGTGTCCTACGACCACCTCCTTCTAGAACTGAGAAATCGTGAACCTTCCCCCCCCCCTCCACCAACTTGTGCGTGGGAAGAAAACCACGAGGAAAAAGCCTGAAAAAAACAGCCAAAGGAAAAAAGCCGGGGGAAAAAACTGCGGAAAAAAAGCCGAATTGTTTTGTCGCTTTTTTTTCCATATTGCGTGTTTTGTTATAAGTTAGGTTAGGTTAGTTGTCTTGGTCGAATTTCACCAGGAAACTTATTATTTCTGCGGCTTTTTTTCCTTCGGTTTTTTCATCCGCAGCTTTTTTGTTTTGTGGCTTTTTTTCCGGCTTTTTTTCCCCTTATACTATTTTTTCCCAGGCATTTTCTTCCTAGATTCTCATCAACTAATGCCCAAAAATAATCTGAACCTTTCCCGTCCCCTTCCAGTAAGCTTACCTGTGGATTAAGCGTACACGTGGATATTTACTTGTAGCTAAATTAAACATGTCTAAGTGACCTTTACATGTACCAATTGTATGAACGCGCAAAAAGAAAGAAAAAGGCCGATTTTTTAAAACGTGTCATTGAAAACATCAAAGATTTGTATCGACGCCATTTTTTTTAGGAAGTGTTCTAGCACAACTATTTTTATTTATATGTTTAGGTTGATTCGTGGTATTGACGGTCTTTCGAACACACTTTTTGACTTTTTCTCTTGTGAATATAATACTCGAGGATTACCGTATAAACTTGTTATTAAAAATCCCCACTTCAATGCTACACGGAATTCTTTTTACCACCGTTTAGTACATCTCTGGAACTCTTTACCTAACAGTGTAGTTTCTGCAGCCTCTGTTATGTTGTTTAAGAATGCATTGGACCGCCACATATCTGATGACCTAAAATATTATTTTGACCCATAGGCTAACTCATTTTTGGTATGTGTAAGAAAATCCACGATTTTGCTGAAATTAGTCCGTTTGAATATTTTTGACAAACCATGTTCACTCGTAAGGCGTATTATTGATCCTGTTTAAACATGGCTATGCTTTTGGTGTTCGAGAGTTTATTCTATTTTTAATGTTTATTATATGTCTATTATTTACATTTGTTTGCATTACTCGTTACCGGAACCATTGTTGAAATTTTCTATTTTTTATTTGGCTCCAGCCACATTCCATTGGAAACCGGCTGTTTATTGTTTCACAAATAAAAAAAAAACTATATAAAAGTTAGAATCAAGACGGGCCACTTCAAATCCATGAACACACCTTTAATCTTACGAAGTGGCCATTAATCTTACGAAGTGGCCATGGCGTTTTTAGGAATCATACGACCTAGAATTGTATTTTTTCCTCCCAAACGCCTCTTGAGAGGGCGTGACAGATGATCACCTTTTTCTCCAGCCCCTCCACCCCAAGGTACAACAATGACCGGTCTCCAGCCCCTCCACCCCAAGGTACAACAATGACCGGTCTCTTATACGTACGCCAATGCGTTAAAACATTAGGGATGTACCGGATATTCGGTAATTATTTGGTATTCGGCCTAACATTGATTTTGGCCGAGTTACGATATTCGGTATTCGGTCGAATGTTGATTTTGGCCGAAGAGTGGTATTCGGTATTCGGCCTAATAGTGTTAAGATTTGTTGGTATTCGGCCGAATATTTGTTTAGTGTATATTTCTGCAATTGTGTTAACGTAAGAACGTTTAGCTAAGCGTTTAGTTTTTGGTTTGTGAGGAGTTTTCTTCTGACATTCATAAAAGATGGACAAATGATCAAATATGTTGGATTTACAGGTATTCGGCAGAGCACGCGGTTAAGTATTCAACCGTATAATTCGGTATTCGGCCTATTCGGCCATTATTCGGCTAGAACCGAATAATTCGGGATTCGGGCGAATATGTTTAAGTATTCGGGCGAATTTACTTATGTAAATTGTTTGGTGCCAAATATTCGATATTCGGCAGTTTAACTATTCGGTATTCGGTAAGTTAAGCAGTCGGTTGTACATTCGGTATTCGGTGCATCCCTATAAAACATGTTACTTGTTTCATCTATTTGTTTCATGTAGCATCATGTTTTTGTGTAGAAGTTAGTAAACTAATATTGAATGCGTTTTCCTTTTGGCATGGTTATGTCATTTTCTTTGTTGTTTTTTTTCCCTCCGCATGTTTGTTTCGTTCTGTTTAGGCGAGTTTCGCTGAACAAGAAGCATCTGTTATTGTCGTTCTGTCCATTACGTATACAACTTGAGAACGAATGAACCGATTTTCTTGAAATTTGGTACATGATAGTGACATGAATTTTATCGACCATTTTCAAATTTCGTCCTAAATCGGGAGAAAATTAAGGGTACAATTCAAGGTTGAAAAATGCATAATCTCAAGTTAGCACTCAACTAACTCGGAGATATTCAGGGCAATGTATTACGGTAAATACAGGAAACTAGCAATAAAGTCAGACGTTCCTGTTCCTGCGTAAAGAGATGTTGAACCAACAGTTGAAAGCGTAGAATCACAAGGCCAGTATTTAATGTCTATTCTCTGTTTTTTTTTTTAAAGTAAGTAATGCGTAAGTTTAATCAATAAACGGCCCGAAGCTGCGTAAGTAAATACGGATACAAACCTTTCACGTTTCCTTTTGGACTAAAATGTCAGGCTGCCTGAGCGAGGAATTGAACCCACGACCTTTCAAACCAAAGGTCAAAGTCCGGCATTTGGTTTCAAAGGCCGTAGGTTCTATTCCCCGCTCACTCAGTCTACCAGTTTGTATCTAGACACACGCTAGTGTGTCGCACCAAGTTAGGTAAAAAACATCACAACAAAAATCACATCAATTCAACTGTTGAGGTTGTAAACCATTGTAGCGCGACGCCATAGCGTCAGTGTCTTATATCCTGAAGCATAGTGGGCACATTTCAGGTACTTGGGGAAAAATAATAATGCGGTACAAAAGCTTAAATTGTGTTGAAATCGAGAGCAATGGCTCACCTGACAAAAATTAACTCGTGTAGCAATGCCAGCTAACTGCTTTCAATGCAAAATATGACCCTCAATAACGTTGAAAATGTGTTACTACTAGCTAGTCTGCAGCTCATCTCCATGTTAATTCCCATAGGGTGATTATTCATCGATACCGAGATAACGGGAAGGCGTCCAGCTATGAAATTGGGCGAATGGGTGCACTACAATACGAACTGCGTACCTTTTATGGTTTGGAGCCTTGGGGCGTAACAGGGATGGCGTGGGAGGGCGCGTAAGTACGAAAATATTGTTATAACCATTGTTAGTATTGTCGGCATTGTCTCTCATTGGGCGGCCAAAGTTCGGACAATGACAACGTGTATACTGACGTGCGTGCCTATAGACACACACTAGTGTATCACGATAAATCTAAAGAACGTTGCAAAGAAATTGTAATCACGTCCAATTCACGAAAAATAAACCAACTGTAAAAACAAAGCAAAATAAACAAAGCCAAAAATTGGTAAAAAGGCCACCAAGTTGAGAGTGGTTCGGCCCTTCAAAGGAGTGATCTCAACACAACAAAACATTCACCAACTTAATCGCACCGAATAATACTTTGTACGTTAAATGAAAACTTGAACATTGCTACCGAAAGTAGCAATGTTCTAGTTTTCATTTAACATTCGAACTATTAAGCGGTGCGATTTGGTGTGTTGATATCACTCCTTTGAAGGGCCGAACCATTCGGAACTTGGCGGTCCCTTTTACCAGTTTTGGTTTTTGATATGATTTATTTAATGCTTCTCGAGCCATTTTGCTTTCCGTCGTTTTTAGCGCCATTACGAACTCGTGTGTGCAAAACACAAAGAATTACACATGCAAGGTTCAATAGACAACAGGATATAAAGCAAAATGAAACTAATTAATTGAAATGTTAAATTAATCAATTAAAAAATCCAGTTACTTAAAGAATAATGCAACACAAGTCTCTTACAGTACCGTATAAAACAAAACGAAAAAAAAATTGGAAATTCGTCATTATAACTGCGCGAGGCATATTTATTTTACAAAGTTTGGTAGACAAGTTCAAAACGAAAACGAAAACGAAACTACAGAGCAATTTAAACAGTGAGTTATGGTCTTAAAAGTAAGTATAATTAAGTTTTTTTTTAGTGTTTTTTTTTAAAGTTGTGGCAGTTGAAACGGCATTTCATTGAGAATGTTTGTTTTCTATCCGTAAAACGAACTCCATGATCGGCTAACACTAAAAAGACCACGTTGAGTCCTTTCTACGTCAATAATTATACAAATCAAAGCTTTACTCCTTTCTGAATGGTCACCAACAAACAAACCACAGAACTATACAGTATATATCAAGTAAAGGAAGCTGTTTGCTTTCGTTCTCGTTATTGCCCATATAAAAGCAATGACGCCATCTCCGTAAATCGTCGGACTTTCACGGAACCACGAAAAGCTGCTTCTTGTTAGGATTTGGGGCTTTTACGTTTAACTTTGTTTAAGAGCGGAGTAAAGACGAGGTTTATGCCTACTTAATAAGAAATACCAACCTTGAAGCAAACGAAATACCAACCTTGAAGGTGACGAAATGCGAAGGGGGCTAGCATTGCTACGCCAAATAGGGGAAAACGTCGTTAACATCGTAAAACTAAACATCGTAAATCGAACTTAGCACTGGACAAACAGGCACCCGGACAAATCGACACTCAAACATATAGACACCGGACGAAATTTTTAAATTTTTAACAAAAATTAAAAAAACAAGACACCAAGTTTTTTAATTAAAAAAAAATTCAGATGGATTACCTTCAAATTGGCCGGAGGGGGAGTTTGTCCGGTGTCTATATGTCTGAGTGCCTATTGTCAGGGTGCCTTTCCGTCCGAATGCCTATTTGTGCAGTGCCTAAATTGGGGTGCCTGTGTGTCCGGTGCCTGTGTGTCCTAAATTCATTCTGTGTACAGTTTTTGATGAATTTTTGGAAAGAAATCGAATTCCATTTGCAGCTTTTTTTTTTTGAAATGCATTCGTTATTTTAAACCTCCCACGCCTCTATCGTCATTAAATTTCAAATTTCCCAATTTAATGACATGATTTTATATCTCCCAAAACAGTCATTGCGGTTTCATATTCGTGAAATAAAGTTCGCAAGCACGGTTTTAAAAATGGCTATCGCCAAAAGGCACAAACACCGCTTTTTAAAATTCAATAATTTCACTAGATGCATCACTGCGTGAGAGGCTAAAAATAACGCACAGTTTTATTGCCATAATAATGAAAAAAAAAGAAATTAAAAGAATCGAAAATGTCGAAACTGAAGCGCCGCAGAGCGGGTTGCCACGAACCGAACCGAACGCTGATAAGATCGTCACAGCCTCCGGTTGCTATGGAAACAGGCGGGAAAAGCGCCACAGCGATTGACGCGAAGCCAGGCGGAACCGTGCAATACGATAGCAGAATGGTGGCTTTTAGCTGTCGGGAAGTGACGCTGGACTAGCTGCTCCACGCAACTTTAAAACTGTAGTGTTCAACGGGTATCCCTATAACGTGTTTTAAAAAATTGTTTTTACAAACAAGTTTTTTTTTTACCTCGGTGTTCAGCTTATTGAGGTGTGGAAAACTGCTCTAATGGCGTAGGACAGCGAGCCAAAAACTAGTTCTGAAAAAGAAAAAAAAAACAAGAAGAAAAAAAAAAAGAGGGAAGGAAAAAAAATAAACGAGAGTGGCTGTCGTCCAATGCCTGAAGCATTAACGGTCATTGATTTTGCCTCAGCATTGAAGTTGTCATTCCGTACGTGAAGGAGTTACTGGCATCTACTTCAGAAAAACATAATTGTGCTCAATAAACTGAAGCGAAGTAGCAATTAATTTCTCGTCGTAGCATCCGTGGGCTGCAAAGAATGGCAATCCTCGGATGCTATGACCGGAGTATATTTACTTCTAAAAAAAGTGTTGTATTTTGTTTAAAGTGGCTTGTGCCGATATACGATTTTTATAATTTTCTTTCTAGCTTTGCGACAAGGTTCAAAACTTTCTTTTCTTTCCTTTAGACTGACCGTATTTTTAGACATTTCATCAAAAGTAGCAAACAGTGAAAGATTACCCGAATTTTAGCAATGAGGGTCAGTCAGGCACGTTTTTTTTAGTGGATCACTGTGTCAGAAACCTCGACACAGGTTTGACCCATGACCCACTTTGACTCATTGACCCAACACGCCCAATTTGACCCATTGGCCCAGTTTGACCCACAGATCCAATTTGACACACTGACTCAACCCAATTCTAATATCATGGAAAGCTGAAAGAACCATTTCTATTGCCTGCGCTAAAAACATGCAGCTTAAAAGGCCCCCCCCCCCCCCCCGTCCCCTTAAAGGAAAAAGGCCTAATTGTTAAGGTGTTCTGTTCAGTTTTTATTCTTATTGTACGTTTTGTACCGTTAAACTCCCATCTGCAGGTGCTAGCACATCGTTGTGCTTTGAGTCGTCTTAGGCCTACGTACACGCAATCAGGGTTGGAAATAATCATGATTATTTAAAAAAAAAATCGAATTAATCAGATTATTTGGATTATAATCAAGATTATTTGGATTATAATCAGATTTTAATAACATGTAAGATTACAACACTAATTATGACATAGTTAAAGTTGCTAGAGTTCGCTCTATTTCTTGCTTGGCAGTTGCTACTGCCAAAATGCCAAAATGGTTATCATGTGTAAATTTTAATATTAACAAGCACACCACAACTGGTATTACAGTAATATTACTTAGCAAAGTAGGTGCTGTGGCACACTGGCACATTCCTCACACATGCGCCGATTAAATGAACACAGTCACGTCAACTGCAGTTGTTAGTTGCCTTCGAAAAGTACATAAGTTGCAGAGTCCTTGAGTTTCCTGGATTTAAGAGTTTGAATGTTGCCAATAATTTTCCTACTTTGATAGTCGGTTGGGTATTTTTGTCTGGATCAGGCCAAAAAAGTAGAAGACATACGCACCTAACTGCAGAAGATGCAACAGCAGTGTATTTTATTTTGGTTGTTTTAAGTTCTTCTGTACTTGTGTATCAAGGTGTCAAACCTGGTCTCTGATTATAATCAGTTGAAATTCAGTTTTAATCAAGTGATTATAATCGTAACGATCCTGTACGTAATGTGTAACAACGATTTAAGAATAAGAGACACTCCCCTAGATACTGCGAATCAGTGGATATTAACGATAATTAATATTTAATTATCCGACATTCTCCCGTTATGATAATTTAATTTTAAAGGTGGCTGGCGTATTTTTTTTCTGCTCCCGTTTGCGAGTTTCGTTTGTTATGTACGGCCGGATTTTTGTGTAGGTTAAGGTTAGAGAGTAAAATGCGCTATCGGCATTGGGTCGTGGTTTGTTAGGTATATTTCGGAGGGCCAGTAAGCCTAGTGTTTGTACTGTCAGGAAAAAAGGTTGGGTTTGGTTTTTTGTATCTCCTGCCTTAACTTTTTTAAATTTATAAATCATCAACTGCTTTATAAAGAAGAGGGTAGTTGTATCAAGTTAGCTGGTTAATACAGTTAATCTTGGCGTCCTAATCTTGGGTTTATGATATCACTATTTTTAAAGTGTCGCCCTTTTTGAGAACTCGGTTGCTTTTTTTATACCGCATTTGGTTGGGTGGATTCATTTAACAGGATTTAAAGCGCCCAGAATTGATTGCGACTGACTGAAATTTTTTTTTAGGGTTTCAATTTATTGATGTATTCCAGACCACGTAAAGCTAATATTACGGCCCGCCCCTCGATCCTTACTCATTTAACAGAGTTTCTGTAAAAAGTCTCTTCAGTCAACAAAGTCGTAAAACGAAAATCAGTTGGGTTGCAAGGAATGGGAAATTGTAAAAGATAAAGTTATATGTTGGGGAATGAATTTGAATTTTTATTAAAAACGCGTCGTAAAAACTGTTTCGATGACGCGGCGTATTTGAAAATGCTATTTTTTTTTTAAAGTTTATGCCGTCGTTATTTTTATATTTTTTTTTTACTTTCCTTACATCAGCGAACAAACAGGGATGTGTAAACCCGGAAAATGTAAATGATGCTGACCGTTTTGTTTTTACATTTTGTAGAAGTTGAATTTCTGCGGAAATATTACAAATCAATGTTCCCATAAGAATTAAGTAATTTATATCACATCGTACCATCAAATTAGGAAAATCCTCGTTGTTTCCTGCCCCCCCCCCCCCCCGTCTTTCTATTTAAGGGGTATTTTCTCGTTCGCGATTAAAGCGTGCTAAATTTAGAATCAGACGATGGGAAACCTTCGTGTTCTGTTTAGCGAAATGTTTTTTTTTTTTAAATAGGGAAATAGTCGAATTAACGTCCTTTTCAACTGCTAAGGTTATCTCGGGACGGAGATGGACTATTTTGCTAGGAAATACCTAGGATTTTTTACATGCCGCAATCGACACGACCACGAGCACGAGTCTTTCTCTTTCTGAATGCACAGTTAAGGGTGGGTCGAGGCAGGATTGAACCCGGTACCCACTTTTGTGTTTTTGAGGCTGTAACGACAACACACTAGTTAAAGTTCAGGGTTTCGGTAATTTTTCCTGATTTATCTCAGTTGGCCGTCACCCATAATCACAAAATAACTATTCATATCCGCTGCATAGACCATTTTGCGTAAAGAAAAAACCAAATCCTTAAAATCAGTTAAATAAGACCAAAATAATAATACAACTAGTCATGTCGTTCACTTCGCTCACTCTATCGGCGTCGATCGTACAGTGGCCTTCGTATAGTTTAGTTGCTTTCTTTACGATTACTTGATTTTTGATGTCAAGTGGAGTTTTCAGTCCAGTTTTTCGCTTATTGCGGCTCAAAAAATCCATTTACAGCAACGAAAAATAGGCCGATCCGAAGCGTACTTTAATTATCTTTCATTTGCCGTCGCTCTCATCTTTGTAGGTGCCTTAGTTCAAGAGGAGTCTCAGTAGAGATACAAACACGCATGCGCATCGCACGCTTTTAATGATGTAGATGCTAATAATTTTTTTTTAAACTTATTATGGTGCAAAGAAAAGCATCGCGCTAAGTACTGGTTCGTACTTATTGTGTTTGTGGCACTGATCAGAGTTATTTACAGGTTTTAACCTATATCATTGAAAACGTATGATGTGCGTGCGTGTTTGTACGTCTACTCCTCTTGAACCAAGGCATCTACAAAGATGGGAGTAAGACCAAATAAAAGATAATTAAATTCCGCATCGGTTAGGCCTATTTTCATGGCTGTAACTTGATGTTATGACCCTCAAATACGCGAAAAAACCTGCAAAAATAACGTCTTAGTTTTTTTAACCCTCATGATGTTTGTTCATGACGTCATAGTTTCTTCATGCAACCCTCCTCGAGCGAAGCGAGACGACGCCAATGGAGCGTGAGATGTGGCTAGTTTTTAGTAAAAACGATTCGTAACAACTATTTCGATGTCGCGGCACATTTGAAAAAGCTACGTTTTTTTTTAGTTCATGACGTCATTATTTTTATATTTTTTTATTTTCCCCTGCATCACGATAACGATTTAGTTTAGTCGGTCACTACTAAGCAAGTAACAGGCTTGTAACAAGTATCATGGACTTATATGCCAATATCAACTTAATCAACAGCGCTTTCGGCAGACATATTGTTTAACATATATGTGTATGTTATTTTTCACCCAAGATCTAGCCTGTAGTGTAGTACAGTCATGAACCAAGGTGACGATTCAAATATGACATTAAAGACTGGCCTTCCGGGAACACTAGATACACTAGCGATCAAACTTCGTGATGAGGAATTTAAACGCGAAGCCAGATAAATTCTTGCGTAATACTCAGTTTTACTGCCGGCCAGGGTAGCCTGCTGGTAGCTACCATGCTCCTTCAGCGGCTGTGGGAACTATTCTGGCCAATCTTTCCGGTCCCTACGATGATCGGAGGTTTTCAGGTTCAAATCCCCGGGTTACCTCATCTCTTTACCAGATATTTCTTATATAAAAAAGTCTTGCAATGTTCAAAATCGAGCTGGTTGGAGAGTCATCCTAAACACGTAATATTCCTGTGGGAAGCAGGATTGCTTCCGTTATCCATGTGTGGGATTTTTTCCCGCCT
This sequence comes from Lithobius niger, assembly GCA_023313725.1. Taxonomy (NCBI): domain Eukaryota; kingdom Metazoa; phylum Arthropoda; class Chilopoda; order Lithobiomorpha; family Lithobiidae; genus Lithobius; species Lithobius niger. The sequence goes on along the minus strand of JAHWFP010098896.1, from coordinate 40,850 downwards.
TAATGAAATTAGGGCTAACCCTCGATGCCCAATAAGGACTAAAATTGCATACCAACTCGTCCATTTTTATTTCTTTTTTTATGATTTATTAATAGTGATAAATCACCCAGTGACAAACCGACAAACGGGCCAATTTTGTTCTGGGACCCATGACCTTGCAAAAAAAAGGTCGCCGTCTTAATTACAGTTCAACGTAACGCCATCTGTCGGCGTCGACACGAACTAATCACGCATCTAGTCGTAATTCACTCTGCATTGTTATTACAGCCAAGGGCGAGTCGTGCACCAATCGTAACTTCGGCGTAGTAACATTTCAAAGAACGAACGCAGCGATACTTTTACGACTGTAGCTCCCCCTCAGAAATGTGTGTTTGGCGAAACATTGTCCTTAAGGGTTTTTGCCATTTGTATGTTGTCGCTTATGCTCTTCTATTTCTGTCTTATCTCTTTTTTTTCTTTTTCTTTAAGGCTGTTGTTCAGAATGATGTATTACCATACTCCAGAGATTATTTTAACGAAGGAACAGGTTCTAAACCAAGGGAAGAACTTAACGTACACTCTTTCTTTCCTTGAATATGCCTCATCCCACGGACAATAAATAGTGTTTGAAATAGTGTTCTCACGGTGTACCACGGTACAAAAAATGCAACGGCACCAAATACCGTGCATTGTTAAAATACCGGTATTGTTTTAACATGAAAACGGCGCTAAAATTATAACAATAGATCATTAAATCCTTGTATTGTGTTGTGTTATTGGTCGTATGGTGTAAGCAGAAGGCGTCTTCAGCGGGGGTTACGGAGGTTGAATACGTAAGTTAGAATAGTGTGAGCGTGTAGGTGTATGGACCTTTTGGGCTCAATAAAATAATCAGTCAATCAAGCAGTTAGGTTAGATTAAAGTAAATTTATGTGAATGGATGTAGTGACTTATAGGCTCAATAAACTAAAGTAAAATAAAGTAAAGCAGTATAACAATCACCTAAAGATCAACAATTGGTAAAATTGGAACTCTAAACAATGCACGAAAGTGGAGCAAATTTGCATAACTTTGATGCTACAACCAGCATGTCAACTACAAATTTTAGAGGAGATTTTTTTTTCTTTTTTATCAAATATGTCAGGGAAATAAAATCTATATATTTTTTCCCATTAAAATTTGTTATTGTTATTTAAAAATCTGGGTTTGGCACCACAGCATTATAATACCAGATACCGCCTCATTCATAAGTACCAGAGAAAAACGAGCACTGGGGAGAAGCATTTACTAAACAGGTTTGACTAAATGTGGTAAACTGTGTGACACCGGAAAGCTAACATTCAGTAAAATGGACCTAAATATTTTAAAAGGCTAGCGTAAATAAAATCATAAAGAAATCTCATTCGGGTAAATAATCCCACCAAGTTTGCGCCATTGAAAGTAGTGATATCAGACGCAAAATGGCTGCCACCAAGTTTTTCGAACCGAGATGACTCAAACTCAACTGACTCCCCCAACATATTAGTTAAGATTGTAAGAAAGCGTTGGAACGAGAAACTTGATAGCAGGGATTTTGACTGGGATATCGCTAATTTGTATGGGAGAAACTTGGCACGTCCCTTTAATCTTACAGGGTTTTTGTATATCACGTATTCTGGTGGCTGTCGGGTTTTGAGCAGATTACTATCGTTGATGAGCAGGATTTTCCGTACTCAAAAGTATATTGTCGTAGTTGTACATTTGCTGTCGGAATCGTACGTTAGGCGAAGCGCAGTATTTGACAATACCACCGTTCGTATATTGACGTTTCTACAATCCCTCTTATCTAGAGATAATTTTAATCAGAAATGCAAACATAAATTAAAGACGAGGGCAATGCACCACGTTTGCTGGTAAGTAGGGTTAATCTTGGCGGCCTTTCCTTGCTCAGTGGATGTCCTAGCTTTCTACGTCTGGGCTTTTTTGGAAACTTGACGCTTCTCGTTATAACGTTTTTGGTTTTGGGTGGACTATTGGGGGAGTGCGGGTAGCTATTTGTAGTCAGCAAACTGTGTCTGTTTATGGTGTCAAAGAGTTAATAACGGATGCTAACGGTTCATCCCGTCGTAAAACCACAGACATAGAAGGAGGGAAAGGAATGTTTTGCTATGGTAAAACATTACACAGCGCGTACAAAACTGTTAATTGATTAATGTAAACGGCGATAAATAGATAGACAAACCAAACTCGTGAGTCTTTACTTGTGAGTCTCTACGGAATCATGACTAAATGGTTACCACACGTGTCTCTTCTGTTTTCAAAACTTGTACTTTCCGGGGCCTCGGACGAACGTGTAACTGGAAAATCGTCTAATGGGATAATTGTCTAATATTTGCATAATAAAAAATCTGGAAAATCGTCTAAACGGAATATCGTATAATGGAAAATCATCTAAACGGAGTATCGTATAATGGATAATCGTATAATGGATAAACGTCTAACTGGATAAACGTCTAACTGCGGTTTCTGATGTTATATGTATAGCCGTAGCGAGCGCGGCAGCGGGAGCTAGGCAGGGACATTAGACGATTTTCAATTATACGAATTTCCTGTTAGACGACTTTCCATTATACTGTTATACGGTATACGTTCTTCCAATTATGCGATTTTCCAGTTAGACGATTACCCCTCGCCCCGAGATTTCCAGCTATTCTGTTTTGCACATTTGCACCAACAGCTGGCGTGAAATTGCAACAGAAAAATTAGGAGATTGGTCTTCTTTTCAAAACCACTACTCGGCAAAAATATCAACTTTAAAATTTTGTAACCATCTTCCAGGCTTAACTTGTTCGTTCCTTTTGTGCGTGTAGAGCCTAGAAAGTTTATTATTTCAGTGCTAAGGGACATAGGCGTACACAGACTTAAAAAAAGGTAGAGAAAGGGGGGGGGGGGTAGTTGGGTCCCAAAAGACTAAACAATTTTGAGTGCCAGGTCGTGACCTACTTTTACAGTAATTTTACGTGCAAATTTGGGCTACATGTTTTCAATTTAGGTGATTTGTACTCCCCCCCCCCCATTGCGGCACTGATTCGAAAAATGAGAAGGGAAGATGATCGAAATGAGTAAAAATACAGATTTTTTTTACGAAGGTCGTCAGTTTGATCAATGATGGCACAACTTATATTTCGAATATTTTAATAAATACAGTAAAATACACTGATTCCCACGCAGAACGTGAAAGAACTGTTAAAGCCTGGGAGTTAATTTCACATTGTTTGGGTCATAGTTTACAATGAAAGAGTGAGTAATGTTAATATGTTAAGTGGCTACACAACTCCTTCTAAGCGGCGAAGAGCTGCCAAACCGCAGTGAATGATAGTTTATTGCATATTGACTCGAAGTTTGTTATGTCAAACTTGTAGGAGTCTACAATATTCAATATTTCTTAATATTTCAACAATATTTCACATAATTGAAAAAAGTAACTTAATAATAATACTAATATGGTGAGAAAGTGTAAGGCAATAACGTAAATACAAGCAAGTCCATAGTTAAAAACAGAGTGGGTCAAAGATATTATAAATTGATAATTAACCACAGCAAAAAAGGTACAAAGTTTTATGTGAAAGGAGAAGAAAAAGTGAAGGTTCATCTTTAAATATTTTTAAGGCACATATGTGCTTTTAGCATCCTTTTCAATTCTTTAAATTTTCCAACGTTAAGTAAGTGTTTAGGCAAGCTGTTAAAAAGTTTTGGTACAGTGTATTCTCTGTTACGTTCTCCATACACATTTTTTGCAAATTTGTACCTGTAAGTGCCTTTCCTAAAGTATAAGGCTTTAGACTTAATCATTAGTTTTAAACTTTTGGCTACAGTAGTGGTTGAAGGCCACAACGTAATATCTCAACTGAGTAATCCTTAAAATTTTCATATTGGCGAATAATTCATTCGTTTTTTTCACAAATTTTACTTCTAAAAAGTATCTTAATGATTTTATTTTGTGCTTTTTGAAGTTTAGATAATGTAGAGCTTGATGCGAAACCATAGACTTCAATAGCATGGTTGGTGGTGGTGATTCTCTGAAATCTCGTCAGAATCGTGAGATAATACATTTATCAAAAGGAAGGTGACTAAGAAAAAAAAATACCATTCTGTGCTTCCTACTTTGTGGAGATTCGACACGAAGCCATGGCTCCAGAAGGAGAGAGACAATTTTGCTATGTGATTCCCACCGGAAATTCCTAGGGTCTTTTACATGCAATAATCAACATGAGCAAGAGGCGTCACAGAGCCCTTATCGTTCCGTAAATGCCAGAATTGGCTGAAGTCAAGCTCGAAACAGGACCTCTTGCTCACGAGACAGTCGTGCGAACCATCAGCCTACCGTCCTACGTGTCCCATCTCTGTGCTTCCTGCTGGTGCCTTATCTCAGATAGCACTTCTTGAAAAAAGGAAGATTGTAGAACGTCCATGAAAAGCAATAACAACTAATTTTGAAATGGAACTTGTTTTATTGGTGTGCTAGCATTTCGTATTGAAAAGCGCCGTTAACGTCAGCTCATGTTCAACATCGCCGATAAAAAATGGCGTACGGAAATGGCGATGGCGTAGCGTCACGTGGGTTGACCTTTCTTAATCTGCGTATTCAACCTTTCTTGGTAGCAGTCACTCAACTTGAAGATAGTTAACCTGGCTGTGGTACGCTTCCTACGCACCGATCTCAACAGCTATAAAACTTTGATAATCCACGACGACTAGGCTTAAAACGTTAAAAGCTATAAGAGAGCTTCCCAAGTTGAATTTTAAAGCGAGGAGCCCCCTTCCCCCCCTTTCCGCAAGTTTAGGATTAATCCTTGTTGCCGTTCTAATCTATTCACGGGAGGTTGCCTAATTAAGACTCGTTTTACATTTTGAGCGTCGTCTGTTTTCTAAATAATTAATGACTTGTAAGCCGGCCAAATTAATTAAGTTGACCGCTACGTTAAAGCTGTGCATCTCCGGTTTTGGTTTGTAGGGGAAGGGAGGTTTGAGAACGAGGCCCGCTATGGTTCGTACGTCTCCCCCTAACCCAATTCAAAACTCCCAGGCTTTTTTCCAGGCGCAGAATTTCAGTTTTGCAGGCTTGGCACTATGCTTAACGCTCAATTTAATGCATATTTTAGGTGAAATGCGGCTCAACCCGGAAAATCGGCAGTTTTCGCTCGTGCAGGGACGAAATATGGGGGGGGGGGGACCAAAAGCCGGAAAAAGGCGAGGAAAAAGGGGACCTCAGTTTGAAATGAAGCGAAGCGGAACAAAACTATTACACGCGGGACGATGTAGGAAAAACACATTTTACTTATTTCCATAAAAAAAACTCTATCCAGCAAGCAGTGATGCCCAACTCGGAGAAGGGGGGGGGAGCC